>JADRCG010007224.1:9945-35283 GCA_019844195.1 Rhabdomys dilectus
TCTCTCTCTCTCTCTCTCTCTCTCTCTCTCTCTCTCTCTCTCTCTCTGTGTGTGTGTTTTCTAAGCCAGAATATCTGTTTTGTTTTTATCTTCCCTTGTGTAGTAGGACTGAGAAGATTAATTATCTCCATTTTTATTTTATTAAGAAGATTGCATGCCTAAATATGGTCATCTGAAAATAAATTTTCTATCAAGAATAACAATACAAACCAAGATAGATTGTACATAATATATTATCCATTCTTGCCTGTTGAATAGTGCAAAGTTTCCTCTGTCATCATGCCAATTATACTGAATTAAATGTAGAAGACCTAATTTGGAAGTACCCAGCATTGTGTAAACTGCATTATATTTGGTTTCATTTATAATCATAAACCACTACATTTTTGCTCTGTTAAGTTCTTTGTTTATACAAAAGATACAATAAAGCGTGTCTTCATATAAGCAGAGGATGAAATTACTACAGTAAAGTTAATTGTATATCTGTAGGTTCCCCATAAACACAAAATGGATATTGGTGTTTTGTATTTAGAATCTTGCTATTGATTTGCCTCTTTCTGATACTATGTCTGATTGCATTCATATGACCTATCTCTGTCAGCAAAGAAATGGATCAAATATAAACAGGGAAAGTTCATATTATAATTGCTGAGAAATCTCTAAAGAAATATACAGGTTTCAGTAAAACAATTATGTTATGAGATTTTTACATGAATAGACTTTTGAAGCCCGTAAAATCATGTGGGATTGATCTCAGTGTTTAATTGTTTAACTTAAATATATACTTCTTATGAAATTGGTGATAATGTTTTTCAAATTTCCATACAGAATAATAATTCACATGGCAAACTCAAGATATTGGGTCTATATATAATTATTTCAATGAAAAAATTGATGATACAAAAAGTGATCCCAATTATAGGCATGCACAGGAACAAAAATAAAGGTCAGAAATTCCCAAAATATGGAGAGAGCAATTTGTTTGAAGAGTTTATAAAATGAAACTGAGCAACAATAGTAAGCCATAATAGACTTTTACATTTTAGTTATTACTTTACATGTAAAAGAATTTAATTTTTAAATTAAAAATTCAATTTTTAGTAAATCAGTTTTATAATTTGTAATATGTGATGAAGATGCAATGACCTTTTAGCCTAGACTATATGCCCTCAAACAAACCAAAACAGAATGATTTTCAACCTTAGGCTAACTTGTTGAAGGTTTAGTCTATGCACACCTAAATCTCCAAATGCTTACCATATGATATATATAAACACAGACACATACACTCACATATGTAAGTATATATAATATGCATGTATATGTGTATAGTATATATATATATATACATATACATATATGTATGTGTATACATGATACATAATATATGTATGTGATATATACAAGTACATATAAATATTCTATACATATATACATATAACATGCACACAAAAACATATAAATATACATGGTGACACATCAACCTGACCAATTTTTCAAATGTTCTAATTTGAAAATTCTTTATTTAAATATGGGGGAAAGAGAATCAAGAACACAAAGTATTTTTTAGGTTACATAAGCAACATAAAAACACTGTAAAGTGTACCATTGTAATTAACAACAGCATGTTTGTTTTTTTCTCACCAATGTGGAAAAATCTCTCACAGGTTACAAAACCTAAAGAAGAGAGGGTTTATTATCTTTAAATTATTCAAGAAGGCAGGCACCTTGGTTCATCATGGTAAGATAGGGATGGTGGCATGAACATGAGGTGACTGTTCATATTGAATCCATGATCAGAAAGCAGAGACAGATGAGGAATGCTGGTGCTCAGCTGCCTTCCTACTTGTAGTCAGCATCCCACCTCATGACCCAGTCAGTCAGCATCTCACCTCATGACTTGACCCATCAGCATCTCACCTCATGATGTGGTTAGTCAGGACATACCTCATGACAAGGGGCCATCTACATTCAACTTGGATCTTCCTTAAGATCTTAAGATCTTAAATTAAAACTGTCTGGAAAATCACCACAGACACATCCAGAGGTGTCTCCTAGGCAATTTCAAATGCTATCAAGTTGACAAGATTTTAACTGTCTCAAATGTGGCACATGAACTTATAAATTATATGACCTAGTGGTGTTCTTGCCACTTTAAAAAAGACACAGCCTTACTATGTAGCCATGGCTGGCCTAAATCAACCTAGAAACTTGCTAATCTAGGTGAGGATGACCACAAAATCACAGAGATCTCATCTGGCTTCACCTCCCACATGCTAGGATTAATGAACCTCCATTCCCAGTTTGCTGATTTATTTTGAAATTATACTCTGAATGCATTCAGACAATGACAAAATCCCATCAAGACTTTTCTCTAAATATTTCCCCATCAAGTAACACATTATACTGTCAGACAAACAATGAATTACCTGCTTCAATCTCAGTTGATATCATTAAATAATAATACGGATACATTTTACCAAAGCTTGAAAGAAACTGCTGTCAATAAACTAGATCACAGATAAATTAACTCCACCAAAATACATTTCTTTTTCCAATTATAATTTACATTTATTTTTATTGTCTTATTCACTTTACATCCTGATCAGAGTCCTCCTCCCTTCTCACCGCCCAATCCTACCCTCACATGCCTCTGTTGCCACTATCCCTTCCCCTCAGAGAAGAGAAAGGCCCATATTGCTACCAACCAGCCCTGAAACATCAAATCAAAGCAGGACTAAGCACATCTTCTCATACTCAAGCTAAGAAAAGTAATGCAACTAGTGAAATGGGATCCAAATATAGGCAATAGAGTCAGAGACAGCCCTACTCCAATAGTTAAGAAGACCAACAAGAAGATCATTCTGTATGTCTGCAACAAATGTGTAGGAGGGCCTAGATCTAGCCCATGCTTGCTCTTTGGTAGGTGATTCAGTCTCTTCAAGGCCCCCATGTGGGCCAGTTTAGTTGACTCCATAGATCTTCCTTACATCTCTGAATTTGAATATTTACAAAATAAAATTTTCAATAGTTGAAAAATGTGAAGACTAGCAAGTGGCTTATTTTATATTTTATTATTTGAGGTATAAAGGACTTTCATGTGAAAGGGCCTGTTTTGAAATTGCTGAAGATAGCAAACCTTCAACAAGCAGCTTGGCTTGTATACAGATATATTTACCCTCCGTGTAGTGAGTTATTTACTGAAAAGTGATACCCATTAAGAGAAAGGACTCCTGTGGATAATAATGAGACGCTGTTTACAAGAAATAGAAAGATAAAGGTTGGAGGAGAAACCACAAAATCTACAGACTATGCTAATGGAGATCAGGGATTCAAAGTTAATAGATGTATGTGAATTTATTTCATTCTTCCAGAAAAAAAAATGTATAGTACTCATTCGACTTTTAAAATGATTAATCTCAGCAAATTTTATTAAAAAAACAATTAGGACTTATATTAATAAAACAATAAGGTTAAGTATATTAAGTTAGGTCCCAATGGCAAGTTAGGATACACAAGAACAATCCATTATCCATAATAAACAGTCTTTGTTTAATTGGTTCTCACTCTCATGATCCTATTTCTTTTTAATTAGATGATGTCTCCTGCTTTTACTTCTCTCTGCACTCCAATTTTCCACCTCATTTTGGCAAATCCAGCTTCTCTTTATTATTTTTATTTATGAGGCTTGGGATAAACCTCCTATTTAATCTCTCAATTTCATTTAAAGAAAGGCACAAGAACATGTCCTGAAAATCCCTTTCCATCATGTCACACCTCATGCATGAATATGTTCTCTCAAACTTTATGTTATATTTATTGGCAGATATAACTTTTGGACAAAGTAGACAGATTTATCTACTTTGTCCAAAATATTAATTAACAACAGTTGTTCAATCCTGAATATCATCTTAGTCAATTGCTGTTTAGAGTAAATGTTATGGGACAAAAAACAATGTTGACATGACAAAAATAATTCTTTTTAATAATTTTCATTTTGGTTTATTTATTTTGTGTTTAAATCTTTTTGAAACATATAATTTATATCATTTTATTCCCTCAGTATACAACTCTATGTTAAACAAAAACAGCATAACAAATGACAAGCAACATGCCCCTCCAAACAAAAACAAATATAAAACTGATCCAGTGTAGTATAGAACCAGAGAAATCTGTAAGAATATTTCTGGATTCTAATCTTTATATACAGCTAAATTACTCCATGAACCAGTAAGACACTCTTAGACTTTATGCCTCTCTTTTTTACCCAATATGTGTCTTCAATTAAATTATTTATAAAAAACATTTTGACTTCTAAAATTCTTTTAATTTATGAATTTAATTTGATGACTTTTTCCTTTGTTTCTTAATGATTATTTTATTTATTTACATTTTAAATGTTATTCCCATTCCCAGTTTCCCCTCCACAAGCTTCTTATCCCCTCCTCTCCCTGCTTCTATGAGGGTTTTCTACCACCAGCACACCCACCCACTCCTGCCTCAGTGCCTAGCATTTCCTTATCCTGGGTCATTAAGACTTCAAAGGTCCAAGGGACTCCCCTCTCAGTGATGATGCCAAGTAAGGCAATCCTCTGCTCTTTTGATTGCAAGTCGTATGACCGTTGTAGACAAGAATACTGATATGTTTAATAAGTCAAAAATGACGAGGAAGCTACCAAATCAATGAGTAGAGGAGATCTAATTGAATGATACAGTAACAAAGGTTATCTCAATAGTAGATGAACACTAGAATACTAACATGTATACAACACTGTAAATGCCTAGCTCTTGGTCCAGTTAAGCTCTAAATATATTGAGAATGATTTAAATAATAAGAAAATTACACTCTTCTCTCTCACCTTTAGTGACTAAAAATCATTAAATCCCATATTCTTAACTCTTGTTGACTTTTCAAATGAACAAATCTTTGAATATTCTTGTAGTTTCAGAATGTGTTAGAAACGGAATATCTTCCATGATATCTGAGTGACCAAGAATTTTATCAAGGTCTAATTATATTTTTCTCTAATTTCCTTCATGCTATTCAGTATTATATTAATAAAATTGTGATGTAACATTAGCCCATGACAAAAGATTTTTTCAATACATATGTTGAAATTGTAGAATCAAAGGAGGAAAGAGAAAGAAAGGAAGAAAGAAAGAAAGAAAGGAAGAAAAAGACAGAAAGAATCAAACAAAGAAACAAACAAATAAATCATTTAAAGACAGCCTCTGACTTTACATGTAGCAGGTATGTTTTATTTGCAACATAACATTTGCTGTATAGATTCATGGTATTAGGTATTATCTTTAACAGTGCCACTACTACTATTTCCTCTTGAAATTCCTCAGGAATAAGTCAGAGGAATGCTGTGCTCTGTCATTTTCCCATATAAAAAATTGTAACCCTTATATTTATCTCCACAATAGAACTAACTTCAAGAATCAAAGCTTTTAAATCCATGTTATTTACAGTCTGAATGAAAGAGTAAACTATATACAAGCAGTATTTTCATGTGGGCTTTCATATATTATTTAGTTTGATTTAACCCCTTAAAAATCATAGAACATCCCATCTGCAGACAGCAAACCTCCACATTATTGCTGATGCCAAGATATTGCTGACAGGAGTCAAATATGGCTGTTCTCTGAGAGGTTCCACCAGCATCTGATCAATACAGTTGCAGATACTCACAGCCAATCATTGGACTGAGCTCTGGAACCCTAATGGAAGAGTTAGGGAAAGGACTGAAGGAGCTGAAGGGATTGAAATCCCATAAGAAAAATATCAACTAACTGGACTACCCAGAGCTCCCAGAGACTAAACTACCAACCAAAGAGTATACATGGAGGGATCCATGGTTATAGACACATATGTAGCAGAGGATGTCCTTATGACATCACTGGGAAGGGAAAGAGGCTTGATGCCCCAGCAGAGGGAGATGTTAGAGTGGTTAGACAAGAATGAGTGAATGACTAGAGGAGCACCCTCATAGAGACAAAGGGGAGGGGGAGACTGGGGATGGAATTTGAGGGTTCTGGAGGGGTAACCAGGAAGGGAGATAATATTTGAAATGTAAATGAATAAAATGATTAATAAAAAATGTGGGACAACAAAGAATCTCAGTCCCTGTGTTAACCAGGGCTTCTTAACTATTACAACACCTTACCAGACAGTGGTACTGATAGGGATAAAAGTTACACACATAAAGTTAAACCTATAGCTTTCAGGAGAGTGAACTGTATGGAAGACTATTCAGGAGGGATTCCTCTAATATGATACCCTCAGAATCTCTCTGGAAAAGAAGATCACAAGGAAATCCATACTCAGAAACTGTCAATAAGCACAGCTGGAAATATTTTCAATCTATATTTTCATGACAGCAGCCTCAAGCCTAGTGTTTGTGTATGTGAAATTCAGAAAACAGAGTAAAAAAGTAAATATATTCTATTAAACATTAAAGTAATATATTTAAAACACAAATCAATAAACTGTCTTATAGATTTAATGAAGAGAGTTTAAGGTACAGGTATTTACTATGCTTGATGAATGCTTTTCTACTTTCTTTTATTAAGTGCAGTTTAGTGACTGGAAGTGTCACTTGCTTGTGGTATGTTTGGAAAGTTTGGATGATAAAAATGGTTTTTAAGATTTTTACAATAATGAAATCTGATGATTGGCAAAAGGTACCCAACTGAATGAATTGATTGATCTATTTTGTGGTGTCTCCAAATTTGCTCATTGCAAATCTATAGTGGTCACCACAGGAGGAGAAGTGACTTTATGGATTGATGTGCCAAATCAGCCTCTAGTACTTCATGCTGTTTTCTAATAATATGAAATATCTTATATTAGTATGGACTTTAAAAATGACAGGGAAAGAAGAAGGAAATTAAAATTCAGTCCACTTGTATGAAATAAAAAACAAAAAGGTATACATTTACAATACTTGGAATAAAGAGATTAAGTAGAAGAGGAGAATCAGCTCTCAAGTTTGTCCTCCAGTATTCAAAATCATGCCATGCATAAGCTCATGCCTCACACACATGCACCAACAGTCGTTAGAAATTCAAAAATATTGTTAAATGTTTATGAATCATGTGAGTAGAACAAAAAATATGCATTAGAATAATAGTTAAAATAGCAACACCCTGCGTTGCTTATATCAAATAAAAAAATTCTGAAATAATATTTAATGAGACTGAGTTAAAATGAAATAAAAGTATGAATAGAGTAAAACGTGCAAAGAAATTACATCAATAATCAATGGTTCACACAAAATGTAGCTCAGAACAGGATGTTCAAAGGAATGTCTACCAAAGATTTAGAAATTAATCATCAATCCTTTAAATTATTCCAACAAAATTTTAGAGCATCAATAGTAAAATGATTTTGACACCAGCATTGCCTTTATTCTAAAGAAAGAGAGAAATAATTGCAATAAAAGTAAGTAAAAAATCTTTCTTCCAATTATAGCTCAGAATAGTTAATAAAATTAATCTGAGTAATATTACATGCCCTAAACAAATGGAATCATTCTTAGAATACAAAATATTAGTGTTAACATACAAATCTTAATCAATAGCATATAGCACCAATCTCACAACATATGAAATTTTCAGTCTACAATTCTCATAATGATGTGCCTTTCATATCAATCATTGCTAGAATAGAACCATAACAAAACCTTACAATGCTGCCAGGATACTGTCAACCATGATACACCAAACGGAAGATAATTAAAGATTATTAACTGAGAAAGCCTAATAGTCAAGTTTCAAAAGAAAAAATGCATAGAATATATATATATATACTTATATATATATACATATATATATATATACACACACACACACACATATATATACCATATATAAAAATATATATACCATATATATGTACCATATATATAAATCATATATATGATACACCAACAATTATTGTTATAAATACTTATTTTTATAGTGCACTGATTAGTTTTTTGTCAGCTTAGCACAAGTTCAGTTTATCTGGTAAGAAGTAATCTCAACTGCGAAATGTCTCATGAGCCTGTTTTATTGGTTTTTTAAATTTTTTTTGTTTTGTTGTTGTTGTTGTTGGGTTTTTTGTTTTTTGTTTTGGTTTTTTTTTTTTTTTTGGTAAGTTAGTATTCAGAATATTTTCTTGATTAATGACTGATATTCTAGATCCCAAACAATTGCTGATAGTGTCACCATAATCAGGCGGCTCTTAGTTTTATTTTATAAAATAAGCTGGACAAAATTGAGAAGCAAGTTCATAAGCAGCATTCCTCTGGGATCTCTGCTTCACTTTCTACTTCTAAGTCCCTCCATTTAGCTCTTGGTTAGAAACAAACCTATATAACAGATAAAACCTTCATCAGCAAAATTGACTTTTGTCATATTCTTTAATCATAGCAATTGAAAATAATTAAGGTAGAAACTAGTAGCAGAGAATGTGCTATTACTATCACGGAAATGCCCATCATGTATTTGGGGGGATTATGAAAGTGCGTGGAATTTAATGCTGGAAAAGCCATTAGTGAGCACAGCTTATTGGGTTGTTTTGTGGGATCACAGAGTAGAAGAATGGGGAGAACAGCATGGAATGTGGAGGTCTGACTTGGAATGTTTCGGAGGGAAGTTTGAGCCCAGAAAGACACTATAGTATTGTTCATCTGCTATTTTGTATTAAAATTTTGCTCTGTTCTATTTTGCTTTGTTTTTTGGTCACACAGAGCTGAAGAATCAGATGTTATTTACAAATATCCAACAGCACAGAATTAAACCCTTTACTTGAATGTTTGATGGAGACCACTGGGTTTGAGAAATCAGTTGTGATTAAGAGGAGATCATTATTAGATTCAGTGTATCTTGTTTTGTGTGGCGGTCCTTAATCCACCTGGACTTGAGCTTTGTACAAGGAGACAAGAATGGGTCAATTTCCGTTCATCTACATGATGACCTCCACTTAAGCCCCACCATTTGTTGAACATGCTGTCTTTTTTTCCAGTGGATGATTTTACCTTCTTTGTCAAAGTTCAAATGACCTTAGGTGACTGGGTTCACTTCTAGGTTTTCAATTCTATTCCATTGATCTACATGCCGGTCTCTGTACCAATATCTTGTGTTTTTATCACTCTTGCTTGGTAGTAGACATTAAGGTCAAGGATAGTGACTCCCCCAGAAGTTCTCCTATTGTTGAGAATAGTTTTCACTATCCTGGATTTTTTTTTGTTTTGGTTTTTGTTTTTCCAAATGAATTTGAGAGTTGCTTTTTCTATCTGTGTGAAAAATTGAATTGGAATTTTGTTGGGGATTGCACTGAATCTGTAGATTGCTTTTATTAAGATGGCCATTTTTACTATGTTAAATCCTGCCAATCCACGAGCATAGGAGATCTTTTCATCTTCTGAGGTCTTCTTCAAGTTCAGAATACCCATAATAGAACTTACAGACCATATGAGGGTCAAGAAAAAGGAATACCAAAGAAAAGATGTCTCAGTCCTACTTAGAAGGGGGAACAAAATAATCATGGGAGGTGAGGGTAGGAGGGACATGGGTGGAAGAGAAGAGAGAGAAAGAAAAAGATGGGGACAGGATCAGCTGTAGGAGGAGACAGGAGAGATGTACAGAGGGTCAGGAAATTGAATAGTGGTGTGTAGCAGTTGGGGATGAGGAACTGAGGGTAGCCAACATAAACTCTCAGACACGAGGAAAGCAATATGCTCCCAGGATTCAACAGAGATGACATTGGCTAAGATACCCAACAAAAAGAGAAAGAACCTGTAGAAACCATATCCAGAGATTAGGCACAGCCTTCGGTGGAGGGATAGGGTCACCTACCCTTCTCAAAATTTTAATCCAGAATTGCTCCTGTCTAAGGGAAATACATGAACAAAGAGTGGAGCAGAGATTGAAGGAAATGCCATCCAGAGACTACCCCACATGAGGATCCATCCCACATGCAGCCATCAAACACAGACACTATTGCTGATAACAAGAAGTGCTTGCTGACAGGAGCCTAATATGGATGTTTCCTGGAGGCACAGCCAGAGCCTTACAGATACAGATGTGGATGCTTGCAGCCAACCATCAGACTGAGCACAGGGACAATGGAGAAGTTAGAGGAAGAAGTGAAGGAGCTTAAGGGGGTTGCAACCCCATAGAAATAACAGCAATATCAACCAACCAGATGCCCTAGAGCTTCCAGAGACTAAACCACCAACCAAAGAATACACATGGAGGGACTCATGGTTCCAGATGCATATGTAGCAGAGGATGGCCTTATTTGGCATCAATGGGTGGCAAGGCCCTTGGTCCTGTGAACACTTGATGTGCCTGTGTAGGGGATTGCTAGGGTGGTGGAGCAGGAGTGGGTGGGTGAGTGGGGGAGTACCCTCATAAAGGCAGAGGAGTGGGTAGGATGGATTTTTGGAGGAAAAACTTGGAAGGCAGATAACACTTAAAATGTAAATAAACAAAATAAACAACAATTATATTTTTAAAAGAAGAAACTATTGTTACTGAGGCAAACTCTTCGGGTGATTATTTTTTCAGGACTAGCACACAGAATCCATGGCACAAATAGTGATAAGACTGTATTTCATTCTGGAATCTAAACTTGGTAAGGTATTAAATTCACTCACATTTTTGCTAATTTAAGTTACATGGGAACTTCAAGATTGAAGGAGCTATGGAGAACAGCTGATGATTGACATTGTGATAGGTAAGACAGAGTAGGTCATAGAAAAAAGCTGAGACTTGACATCATGTGGCTGGATCAGAGTCCCGGAGTAGAGACCACTGATAAGGTACAGCCCACTTACATTTGCAGCCACAGAATACTGAACATATTGGGATGTCACTGACAATCGAAGAAAACAAAAGATGTGATATGCAGCTGGCTCAAGATATGACAGCAGTGAACTCCAGAATACGGTAAGTCATAACTTTGGACAGCAAATTATTATACTGCTGGGATTTGGTTTGTCTTGGATTCGATGGTGATTGTGTCAGTTTTATTTTCTTGGAGTAAGAAGTATGTGTCATAATTTTTATTATAGAGAACACCACAGTTCAATTAAGAGACTTTGGTCATTTAAATAGATGTTTTGAACTACTAAATTTTTGAGTAGTTGAATTTTTAGAAGTACCCTGAACTTTTAAAGTCATACTACGTTATATATTTTGATGTTGATATGATTTGGGGGATAAAGAAGAAAGAAAGATTACAGTTTAATAGAGATATGTTCATGAATTAGTTCACCAAGGGGAAAGTCATGTTGATTAGATTTTTATCAGCTTGCTCAGATCAACACAATGAAGCACAGCACAAGCCCAGGTCATCTGGGAAACTGCAATTAAGAAAAGGCCTTGATTAGAGTAACCTGTGGGTATTTTATCAATTAATGATTGATGTGGAACTACCCAGGTCGCAGTGAATAGTACCACTCCTTGGCATGAGATCCTGAGTTGTGTTATAAAGTAGGGTGAATGAGCCATGAGGACCAAGCCAGGGACCAGCATTCCTCTAAATCCTATGTTTCAGTTTCTGGCTCCAGATCCTTGACTTCTGGTCCTTCCTTGACTTCCCATAAGGATGAACTATGACCTAGAAACCAAATATACACTTCTCTTTATGCTGGATTTTGGTCATAGTGGTTTTATTTTTTTATTAAAGCAATAGAAAGTAACTGAGACACATGTCTTTATCATTTCCCTTAGCTCAATAACGAATCTGGTCCCCATAATATTACAAATAAAATAATACACTGATCACATGTTTGTCTGTGTGACACTGTAAATCTTTAAAGCCAATGCCTCTGTGATTCTACAACAAATGAAATCATCTTGTAATTTATTCCAGAAGCATGGAATTGGAAACATGTATATAATTAGATAATATGAAGAATACAAAGGAGGTACTAATACAGTTTTTCTTTCAAATAAGACAAACATGTTCCAACTAGATGATATATTCTAGGTTAGTTATTTTAAAGATAATGATGACATTTTAAAAATTAATTATTTCTACATTTGTACATATTTAGAATATAAATATTAAACTTTACATCTTATTTCTAATGTAATTTAATTTCTTTTAATAATTATTATCACATACATAAAATAAACATGTCAGTTCATATTTTTCCCATATTTTTGAGACATTTAACAGTGTGAAAAAACAACACTCCACATAGGAACAGTATTTGTGCTTTATTTAACCACAGAAAGCAACAAAAGTTCTGTTGTTAAATGTTGTGATCCTGTATAAGATATAAATATCTTCTGGTTTTTTTTTTCTACAGGATTTAGTTTAATGGGGTTGCCATATGATGAGGGTTAACTAAGGAGGTTTAATATTTTCAAGGGTTAAACTGAATTTCAAATATTTGTTTAGTGGTGAACAGGCAGATTCATCTACTTTGATAACATGACACCAGATTAATATTAAAAATAATATTTATCCCCCTGTGAAGAATCGCTGTTTTCTTGCAAGGAGAAGCAAACAGCCACAAATAGATTTCCACACGTATTCCCATGGAGAAAAGAAACAACACTGAAAAATATCAAATGAAATATTAGACTTATTTGATGATTTTTAATTTTTGATTTGATTGAATGATATCAAATAAATAATGATTAATCGAGATCATCAATTGCAAGCTCATTATCTGAGCCTATGTTTTAGAATATAAGATCTCAAAACATATGCTTCTTATTTATGTAAATTACTGCTATCTCTATTTATGACACATTATTGGGAATTTAGTAAATTATTTTTACATATGCATATCAGTTGTTAAACATGTATGTGTTTATGTATATATATATATAACAAAACAGAAACAGAAAGAGAATCAACTTAGCATAGTTGTTTATATAAAAAAAGAGCAATTTAGAAGTACATTATTCTATTTGTTAATTTAATATTTTACTTTTCAACAGTTACTTCCACTAGTAGCAACATGACAAATTGGAAATGAGCATTTTCAATTATTTTCAATGTTGTTTTCTTTTCTCAGAATTTAGTAAGTTTTCAGGAGCAAAGTTACACTCTCACACTTTTCCTCCCTGTTGAGTTCTCAATTTTGATTCCCCAAAGGTGAGATAAAGGAAGAATTATGCTTCAGTTGAAAACACAGACACCAAAAATCATACACTTTCTTTTTAGGAATCCTTCTCTCTTTATTTACAAATCCTTGCACTTTGAGCTATCATGCTGAATAACTTTTAAATTTTATTAATGTAGTGATCATTTCCATTTCAGATATAGAAAATTAAACTTAATAATATACAAAAACAAGTTTGTAGAAATACCCTTAGGTATAATTACTAAAAATTTGTTAGTTAAAATGACAATTTGCACTACAATTTTCTTTATAAAACTAAAAGCTTAGTCAGTATTTTATGTTGCATATCTTTATAATTTGATGTGTCAGATAAGTATATTCACACAGTAATTCAGATCTCATTTTGTACTGATCAGAACAAAAAATGTATTGTCAAATAAAATCTTAAAGATTCTGAAGTGTGATCTTAACTTACATGCCATGATGCAGCTGTATGGGTGAACTTTGAGAGGAGGCACTAAGAGGAAACAGTTCAGTAGCATTGGCATCGAGCTTAAGTTCAACGGAATCAGGAACAGGTTATAGATTCCACTCAGAAGGCATTGTAGCAGAGACACAAAGTCAGATAATATGTTTAAGAGTTACAAAATAATGTTATTATTGATAAATACTGTGGGAAGGTGATACTCATAAACCTGGTACCCAGAAAAACAACATACTACTCCATTGTGTGCATGCCAGTGAAGATCTTAGAATAGCTTCAGTGCACTGTTAAGGCTGCATAGATCCCTAAAGGCTGGCTTGCTGCAATCAGGTTTGCAGAGAATAATATTTAAATTTATCAGCTTTTGTTAGGGAAAGAGCCAGAAATGTACAAACTATAACCTACATTGTGCCCCAGTACATCTTTCATAGAAACCCTATAGAGAACTGTAAACTTAACTTAGAGAGGTGTGAGTTATTGTTTTTTAGGGGTGACAATAAGACATTTGCCATTTTTATGCCTTAACTTTAGATATTTCAGCTCCTTGAAAGAATGAAATAAACTTAGACATTGCTGGATAGAGGCTGTCAAAATTTTCAAAACCCTAAAACTGAGAAATCACAAACTTGTTTATGCCTGAAGATTATGTAATCTCTTCCAACACATGAATCTCATATCTATTAAAATGATTATCTTGCTACTGAGAAGTGAATACATGTAAGCATCCTATAAGAGTGCAGCTATCCTACAAGGCATGATGAGAAGATAAACTTCAATGAGCTGTGACAAACTAGTTCACTTGCATTCTTTTAGTTTTAACTGACTGAAATTTTTAACCCCATACAGCACATAGTAATGTGTATATGCTTCCGATTTCATTATGTGAGGCATGGCTCTTTCAACTTATCTGAATATCACTGTGTATTAAAAATTTGTTTGGTTTGAGTAAATTATTTCTTATTTCATCTACTCATTGATGCATTTTTCCTACCACTTGAGTTTACTGATAATGCCATTTAACAGGAAGTCACTGGGGTATTTCAGTGTAAATAGAAATATAATTTGACACTTGTTTTGAAGAATGTGTACACAATTCACTGATGAGCACCTAGGATTTACTGTAAAATAAAGAAAAGGTATTGAAGCCAGGGATAAAGGGATTAGAATCACAGTGGAACAAGTAATGGTCAGATTCAGAATATGGTTTATAAATAGAAGAACAGCACTTTTCAATAATGAAACACAGTAATGAACATGGGGCACTTTATGAATGTAAAGGCTGCTTTCAAAGTTTTGATGCAAAGACTCTATGTATATGTGCACCATTGACCAAGAAATGGTGCACTGCATGAAAAAATGAGCTTAGATGATGAAATGTTCACTTTAGGGCATTTTATTATTTTGGCTTCTATGATGATTAAAAAAATAACATAGTCTATTGGATATGGAAACACGGCTTAATATGAAATGATAATCCTGGAATTATAAATCTGTCAAACACTGCAGGTATTATCTTAAATCATGAAACTCTTGTTAATGTAGGGTAAGAAAAATAGTAATATTCACCTGAAAACAAGTATTCAGAGTTTTAGTCATGAACAAACACATTGTTCACTAAAATGGCTTATATGAAATGTGGAATGAGATTAACACACATAGAAACTGAAAAAAAAGAAGACATTTAAACAGTGATTGTTTCATTTGTAGATGTGAATGGAATAACATAGATTACAAGGATAACTATGAGCACTCTATCCTAGGAGCCAATATTAAATACAAAAATTTTTACTTATATTTCAAGTCTAATGTTCAATCTCAAACTGCTAACTTTATTTACTGAGCATATGATGCTACTGATATATGTATTAATATCAAAACATTAAAATTTCCTCGTTATCTATGTGTCTGAAAAAAATCTATGAAGAGTTGTTTCTTTGGTCATTCCTTTTGTGAGCTCTCTAGGTGTTATATGCACAGTGTGGATTCACAAAATGTAAGGTTTTTTTTTTTTTTTTTTTTTTGGAAAGACTGAAAATTCTGGCAATAAAGAAGTATCTTTAGTCATCTTTAGTCGTAACTAAGATTTTCCTGGATGTTTGATTATGAATTCAGCTTTTGTGCACACACTGGAACTCAAAGTTCATCACCACCATTAGTATTTCAGAGAAGTATTGGGTTCATAGGGTATTATCTCCTGACAGGAACAGAAGTTTGAATACTAAGGGAAGCCTACTCTCATTTGTGTCCTCTCTAGGCACAATGCCTGTTTATGTACATGCTTAGCCTAAACATTGGTGAAGATTTAACAAAAGTGAATCTTCCAAGATAAATTCACTTAAACTTGAATTATCTGTTAAAGAGAGCACTTCTAATTTATCTCACATTTCATTTACATGGCAGACAATACTAGAACATCTAACACCTCTTCATATTAACTTTCAAATTAATGAATATTTACATTATTTTGAATTAAAAATAACATAACATTTCCTGATTATATCTATAGGATTATGTAAGACTATTGTGTCTGAGCTTCAAGAGGTTTAAAAAGAAATATCTAAATCTTTGCTTGCATTTTAATTTTATTTCCAGATGCTCAGGACTGAAATCATTGCTCCTAAATGGTCCAACAATTTCAACACATATCTATTACTGTGGTTATATATTTTACTTTAGCTTTGAAAATTGCTTTCTCTTTTACATCTAAAGAAGATATGGCAAATGCAAGGCACAATTTTATACATCAGTACTGTCTGTCACTTGGGAAAGCTAGTATCTCTGTATTTCTTTCAAACAAAATAATCACTTTTTTTCTTTAAACCATCCATTGGAAAATTCTTATAATGACATTCTCCATTCAGGGATGGAAATTTTAGGATAATATCCACTTATTACAATAATGGCTTTCAATAAGACACACTCTCCAAACTTAATGGCTCAAGCCAACATTAAATGTGTGATTTTACAAGCAACTATATGCCTTCAAAAGAACAAGTATACTCAATTACCCAAATGTAACTATTTTGCATTTACAACACACAACAAAGCTACAATTGATCTTCAATAACTTACAAAGCATGTATCATATCACGATTTAGTGAATACAAATATTACCAAATGTTTAAAATAATAACTTTTGTGATTGCTAAAGATTTCAAGAGCTTTATAATGTATATAGTTATTCTGGTGAATAGTACATGTGCATATATATGTGTAGTATATTATGTAATATATATTATACATTTAAAAGATGTCTATGAAATGTATTTATACATGATATTAAATTTCCCAACAAGTGACAGAAATTGTGACTTTATAAAATATTATAAAACAATTTAGTGTAATAAACTTTGTGCTTTTTAAATTTAAGTTTAACTGGGGTATTCTATAGCTTTAATGTACTATAAATATATTAACAATTGATTAGAATTTTTAAAAATCAAATACATATTGATCATATTGTACACTGGAATACTCAGGAAGTAAATGTCTTACAGAAATCTTAAGCCAAATGCATAGCTATCATACAGAGACAAATGTTCAGTAAATTTACAGTCATCTTAATCTCTAATATCTTAAATAGACATTTAATTACAGAAAGGTAAAAGCAACATTGTTCAAGTCTATTCAATTCTGTTTATCAAGCTCACTTTTATCTCTATCGATGTATCTTTTACCAGAGGAGTCATTTTTGGTATCAGTCTGTAGCTCCCTACCAATTTGCAAATATGTAGGCATATCTTTAACTTCTTGTTTTCAGCTCTTTCCTGATAACTAAACTCTCATTGAGAGGCATTTCACACCTCTGCGACTGATAATTCCTTATTTGTTTTATCCATACTATAAAATATTTAGTTAATATTTTAAAAATCAGTGTTAACTTATAATTACTGATGAGGAGAAATAAGAAAATCCATGTAATTAGTGTGTTTATCTGACAAGTTTGAAACAAAACCTATGCCAATTCACAAAAAAAATCAACAGGAAAATAATTTATTTATAATCTGTCAGGAGTCAAAACTGAATGCTTGTTTTGATACAAAGAGCTAGGACAACCATGGCTATCTAATAATACAAGTATTAACATAAATACATTTATAGGATAGCACAATAGAAATTGAACCAATCTTTGCAGATAACTATATATTATACATTAATACAATGGAAAAAGAACTTGATGAAATCAATCTATTTTTGTTCTAAATACTGTTATCTGGAAGTGAATGCCATGTTTTCCAGGAGAAATCATATTCTAATGTGATGTTAATCTAACCAATATTAACTCAAATTTCTATATTTTCACTGGTGTCCAAAATTTTCAAATCTTGTTCGTTTATTGTCAACACCTGCAGGAGAAGAGAGTGCTGTCTTGAAACAAACTGTGTGTTGAAGATTAGGTCTAGCAGCAGAAAACCACAAATTGATAGAAAGCAGTGAGGTTTGATGATGAACCATCAGCTTCTTGTCATCACTCACCAGAACAGTAACTGATCTGCAGAACCCAGGGCCTGCCAGGCTGAGACTGACAAGCAAAGTCACATTTCTTCCTGGGTTTCCCATGAAGTATAAGTGGCCCTGCCTAGTGTCATTTACTTCTCCTGGAAAAATAACTTAGCCTAGTTACTGTTTAAATACCTTCATTTTCTTGGCATTTCTTTTTATTATGATTATTTTGCCTCTCCATGCAATGCAGGCTCATTTGGAACTAGAATCAGCCTCACAAGTTTAACATCTCAGGTATTTAATTCATTTAAAATTTTGCTTAGTCAGTAGTGAAATACATCCAGTTACATTTTTGTCTTTTAAATTGCTTTCAAACTATGACAATTTCATAAGTTTCCACATGAGCCAAACTGACGTTTGGAGAGTTGCCACTTTTATCCTATCTGTTCTACATTTGTATTAAGTAACCAGAAAAGACATTTGCCAACTTCTACTTATATTATATGGGGATTATAATCAGAAAGAAGCAGCATAAAGAAGAAACAAAATCATTTGCAACAGAGAAATAACAGGAAAAATGTTTGTGAGCAAAGCTGAGCATTGTCAGGCTGGCCAACATTTCATCGTCAAAACATTGTGAGCATTTTATGTTTCGGGTTCAAATGTAACATGCAATTTAGTTTTCTTCCCCAGATACTAAAGCTAAGCACTCATTCTATCTACAGGGTGTGAAAAGGAGTCTGTGCGTTTACACTCTAATGTTTATGAGTCAATAAAAATGAAAGCCGCTTTTATCGATATTACGTTCGCTTTATTAGATTGAATTACTCCGATGGCATCTTCCAACTTTACAACTTAACTAAGAAAAAAAAAACTGCGGCAATCTTCAGCACAACAATGTCCTTTCATTTTCCGCCATAGCTTTGATTTTTTTGTGTAAAATCTTCTTGCCTGTAATGTTTTGCTTTTGTTCCCATATCACTACATAAATAAAACAAAACGTATATAGATAAAAGAATGAGCTTAAGCCTACAATGACTTTCTGCCTACATTCAGCTTATTTGAAATGTGTGCTTAGTTAGTTTATATTGGCCACCCGAGGACTGATTATTCTGATTAATTTAGCTTTCTATTTTTACAGGATTGAGATGGAATAGAATGCCTTCTCTTTTGTGTGTCCAGAAATTTGTTCCACCTTCTTACAATAGAAGAATCTCATTGTGCCCTTTATTTCAACCTAGGGGGTAGTAAGTCACTCCCTTAGGTGTAATAACTGGGGCTCTAACTGTGATTCAGTTAGCAAGATGGTAATAATGATAACAATATCTCAGAGCCTCTTCCCCCGGAGACTCTCAAATACACCACCAGCACTCACTCTTTCATGTTATGAGTTTCATGAACTGTACCTGAAGGCTTAAATGTAGCCCTAAGCCGAAAAGTATTTTTAAAAAGTGGTACCTTGTTATTGTTAGAGCACACATCTGTTCCCCGTGTGCCTTTGGAGTTGCCTCTGCTTATGACAACAGCAAGTGTTTAGAACTGTCAGGACAAGTAGGAGATGGCAGATGAGAATGTCTTTTATTTCATGTGTCAATATTGTTACCCATAGTCCTTTGATATTAATAATTATGAAGTAAATATAGCTAACAGAATTAAACAATGTTGAAATAACAGATCATGGTCATGACAGAGGGAGAGTAAAGAGAGCTCTTTGCTGTCAATATTACATTTCATAGAAAAAAATTATAGTACTCATTTTTTCTCTGTCCAAAATATCAAATCTTTTAAAAGTCTATTTCTGGAATTTTCTGGAATTTAAAATTAAATATATGTCCTTGATATTGACAAGTGGTTTTCTTAATACTTTGAATGTTCAATTGCTTACAGAATAAAATTTGGAGTTATAGTAATTTTAAAAACTGGAAATCTGATGTTTGGAACAGTGCTGATATGATCAATTGTTTTCATAGGAAAAGGGGTGCAGCTTGGTGGCATGATGTCTGCCTGGAATGTGAAGGGCACTGAATTTGATTGCCAGCATGGAAATAAGAGGAGAAAAATTCTGAATGATTAAATGCACATGTCATTATTGGTAAACTATAAAGTAAGAGTTGTTTAGAGATTTAAAAAGTATTTTAAATTCATAAATTCTGAATAATATGTGTAAAACATTGCTTAAGAACCTCACGTTGGACAATGATGATATAATTCAAACTCTTTTGAATTTCTTTTACCTAAATGTCACTAGAGTAACTCTTAATAGGGAATGCTGAAGCCACATTAAAGGAAGTTTCCCTTTAATGCAGGGCTTGAACTGCCCCAGTTGCCAGGATGGTCCATATATTTATATCTTTCTTATTCTATGTGTAAACAAAGACACAAACTAGAGAAATGTAATAAAAAGAATAATTACATGTATGTAGATCTCGTGGTTCCAGAATTTTTGTGGCTAATACATTCTAAATTTTTAATTGCTATTAAGCAAGGAAAAGTCTATGTCTATTCTTTACAAGGTCAGTGTATTTGCTTTTGATGATAATCGGTCTATAGGTATAAGACAGCATCTAATATGGCTATAAAGAGTTCTTCTTCCTAGAATGAGGAGCAAATTAATGACTGTATCAATGTTTTTATTATTATTAGATCTTAGCTATTCATGACCAGATTTCATCAATGATATCTATGTTCCATCCCCATTGCAAATGCCTTGTCAAGTTTTTAGAACAAATTATCACTAAAATAACTTATAGGTTTTAACATAAGTAATTATGTACTTATATCTGCATACTATATGTAGAAATGCATACTTATGTAAACCTTGAAACATTACAGATTGTCACAAAATAAAGAACATGTTATATTAAATTGTCTATTGTTAACATTCTTTTTATCTTTCACATGATCTTACATTAAGCTCCAATAATTATATATAAATATATATACATGTGTGTACAGTAAATCTGTTTGCATAAATAGTTTCTTAATAAACTCTCTGTAGTATAAATTAGTGAATAGCACATCCAGAAGAAACTGTTAACTTAAGATATTCAGTAATTCAGAGACCTTTACAGAATCATATTGCAACTTTAAAATTTTTTGAAGCAGGCATAGTAGTGCATGCGTACAATTTCAATGCTTGGTGAATAAAAGCAAGAAGATCAGAATTTCAAGGTCATATTTGCCTACACAGCAAGTTTAGGTCCAGTCGGAAATAAATGATGTCTTGTTGCAAAAAAGAAACAAAAAACAAAACAAACAAAGAAAAACAATACAAAATATAACAAATACCCTAGTTGATTATAGTAATCAAAATCAAGTCAAACAAAAACAATATAAAGTAAATAATCTAGTTGATTATAGTGATCAAAATACATCTATAAATCACAATATTGTTTGAAAAGAGAGAATCAGTGGAGTGAAATATGTAAGGAGGGTTAAATTCTACAAGCTATTCATTGAATAAAAACTTCTCAAAATAAATCTGTGAAAGCTGATAAAAGTCTATGTTTTGGGACTTTTAAATAATACCTTTTAGGAACAAATTTGCCTTCATCTATTGTGTTTAACCATATGTAATCTAGTATTGTAATATGGATATTAACCTGATCAAAATTAGCTTTAAGTGAGTCCTTTTTTATTTACTTTTCTACCCTTGTTCACAGATTATTGACCCAGAACAGTAGTGTGTGAAAGGTTTGTGTCTGTGCCTTCGTTGTTATTTACTCAACCCTCATTTTCACAGGAAGTCTTCATAAGAAATACTCAATATTTAAACAAATATTACATGTCAGGGAGCATTTTTTCACAATGCGCTTTTCCAGACAATGTCTCTGTATGTGTGTATATGCACATGCAAGGACCCATGGAGTTAAGCAATAGGCATTTATTGTATTCTGCTATCATTAACCATTTTACCTTTTGAGATAAGATCTTTCAGTGAACTCAAAGTTTGTCCATTTGGCTATCCTGAATGACAAGGCCTCATGATTTTCTTGCCCACAGCAACCCTAAAGTCTGGGATTAAAAACACACTTTCCCACATCTGTCTTTTACGTTGATGCTGAAGGTACACCTCAGATATCTGTAAAAGTGACTTTTATTCACAAGACGTAATTGTTATTTCAGAGGTATACTGCTGAATATGCTCATCCTTTCTAGCTCTCTCTCAGCTTTGGCTGACTAGTTGAACTAAGCTCTTCTGGCTCAAACTCCTCTCCATGCTAACTGATTCAATCTTGATTCTCCTGGCTTTTAACTGAATCTCTCTGGTTGGCATCAAACTAACTCTGGCAATTTGTTCTAATCCTTTGCCTCCTTTTTGTTCTCTGGCTTCAACCCCCTCTACTGCAGAAACTTAACAGAACTGAACTCAACTCCACTGTGCTGCCTCCTGCACTGACTGACTGAACTAAATGTCACCAAACTGATTCAACAACCAGTTCTTTCATTGTAAGTACTCTTTCTTTCCTCTCTGTACTCTGGAGAATGGGGCACATTCTATCTCAGACTCATTCTGTCAAATCTTTCTGTGATTCCTCACTTTTTCTGCCCCTCAATTAGATGTTACTTTTAAACATGACTGCTACCTTCTATTAACTAATATCATCTTCATTGTTTATGATCAAATATATTATTCCAGACAGATTGCAGAGACCTTTGGACATGATCCCTTGCCAGAAAAGCCATGTTGATAGATTAAAATTTATCTGCAGAAGTTAGTCATAGTTTTATAAATGTCATTTTTGATGTTTCAATATATATGCTTGAATGCATGCTTATATGTGCTGGAAATACATGGAAAAATTATTTTAATAATTTATGAAACAAAATATAACATTTTAGATTGGAAATTCAAAGGCTCCAGGTTGCATGAGAAAAGAATTTCACTCAAAATTAAATGTCCTTCTACCGTCTGTCAGGGTGTCAGCAAGGCATGATATCAAGTGATATTTTATATTTTGTAGTATATTGAGGAGGCATGCTGTAGTAACAAGACTCTCTTCTCTAACTCCACATAAAATATCAACTCACTTTTGCCTTCTTTAAGACTGGTATGTCTACATCATAATATATCTGTAGTCAGTTGTGTTAGTATACCTGAGAGGAGAAAATTAGGACATTATTCTCACAAATGGGTTGCTTCTATATATAAGAACTCATAAGGTCTGATTTATCAACTGACATTATGGGGCTATAATGACTCATTTAGTTTTCAAGTTAACCTTTGTCTTAAAAGAACTGATATTCTTTATTTTAATTTTATTATAGTCTTTTGTTGATTTAAAATAAGTCTAAATAGAGCTATAATATTGTGTTAGTTAGTCATCTAAGTTTAGTATGCAGTACAGGTTGAAACTGAATATTTACTGAGGCATTTTCACTAACTCTTCCTTTAAATAAATCTCACTACCATTGTCCTTACAAATGAAAAGTATATTTTAAGTGAGACAATTTCAACAAAGCTTAATACTTTTGTCATATTTAGGGTTTTGGTTATTAGATACCCTGAATCCTGAATTGTTTATGGGGAATGTCTGTTATCTATCTGTTTCATTTTTTGATTAGAAGATTTCATAGAATATGGACTAGGCAAGGGAAACAGCCTGGATTCATGTCAAATACAAGCTGGAACTATGCTGCTGAAGAAATACTCAGAAATACTGTTTTCTTGTCCATTTCTACATCTTTGTCCATGGTCATGGACAAATAACCTACTCATTATAGGCCTCTCTTTCTTGACTCTATAAATAAGGGGGTTGGACAATTTGACCTCTGAACATGCCCTTCAGCCCTACAAACCCACAGTTCTGTAGCTTTCAATAGACAGACTACACAAAGAAAGGCACACCTTTGGAATAATTCTCGCTGCCTAAAGGCCAATGATGACACGATGCTGATGTTGGAAGGAGGTGATAGAAGGTATTTGATCTCATTGGTTTGGAGTTCACCAACTGAGATAAAGGAGCAGAGCTGAGAAGCCTTGCAACATGAGTGTTCTTTGTCTCTTTGTGGATGACCCTTTCACATTAATATCAACATCAGAAACTGAATTCAAGAAAAGAAAGAGAAAGTCACACATTCTTTCAAATATCCTTTGTCAGTGAACATTTGAGCACATCAGGAAGCCAAATCAGATATCACTTAAAATAGTTTTTGGGTCAAGATTACAAAAAAAGGAAGATAGGAAAGAACAGTGGAATCAGTTGGAGTTTGTCCCCAAAAGTCGCTTAAACTAAGTTGGAACACAACCCACAGCAAGTTAGCAAGAGCACTCCTCAGTGGGATCACATCTACAGAGTGGCATTGACCACAATTTGATCTTATAAAGTGTTTCCCTGCAAAACTGAACAGCACTTAGAAAAAAATATACATTTTAAGAAAAATTTAATTGAAGCATGCACGCCAACTTTTACTGATTGGAAAGTGAATAAAGAAATCTACTGATCAACATACTAAATTCAAGATTAGTTTGAACATGGTTTATATCCCTCAGTGTCAGGGCAAGGTCATGTGCAGGAGAGCTAGAAAGTTGTTCTGTTTACTATAATAGCATTCAAGGTATTACTAATGAGTTATGGATAAAAAGAAAAAAAGTACTACATACTTCTTTATTCTTATTTAATGATTAGTGTGCTGTAGTTGAGCTTGGAGGTAATTTTACAGTCATAATTATGATTGTTTTTCAAAAGTTAAAAACAATGAAAAGCTATTGATATGCAACATAAATTTGAGTTTACACAATAAGAAGAAAAATGAAATTTCAGCACTGCATAAATAATTGACAATGCTCTAGTAAACTATTCAGTGTAATTCCCATATTCAACAGTATTTACTCATTCCGTACAGAACTTTTCTATCCACTTCCATTCTATTTATTTCAAATATCCAGGCTGCTTGTTTCCAAATGTCTACTAAACTGAGATATACATGAGAAAACAAATTAAAACTGATCAATATTTTTTAATTAATTCAGATTTCAATTCTAGATTGAAATGTCCCAAGACTAAAATATTCTGTCATTTAAAGAATGTAAAATACTGATTGATAATATATTAATACTGACCATACCATTTTATTAAAACACATTAATTGCCTTAGTTAATAGAATTAAGAAATAAGAACGAATGTGAACATTTCATTTTTTTTTTAATTGACTATTCTTTACTATGTATCTGTAACAAGGAAAATCACTGTTTCTGTACTTTGATAAAGTTATTGAATTAAAATTTTCATTTATTTTAGACTTAGAAAACTACTTTTAACGAAAAAATAAATATTTTATTGTTTTAGAGAATGTATCACATATTTTAAAAAAGAAAAAATTGAAAAAAAAAA
>JADRCG010007227.1:0-25490 GCA_019844195.1 Rhabdomys dilectus
CCTAACACATTTGCATGGTAAGGTTGGTATTGGTGCTTGGCATTTCCCGAGCAGAGTTAATCTATTTTTAGTTAAGAGGTATTCTTGGGAGAGACTGACAAAAAATTCCCACTAGTAGACAAACTCTTAGATTTTTCAATGGGACTTTGGATGAGAAATTTTAGTGAGCCCAGATATAAGAATATCCAATCTCAGTTCAGTAAGTATATTGAAATTTTTTGGGACCTCTCTTATCTGCCATTTATATCTTTCTCTAAGCTATCCACACTACTCATCTGGACAAGAAGGAAAAGGGAAAACTACAGCCCTGACATTTCATGTGTATAATGAAGAATTAATGGCAGCATTCCAATCACACTTGCTCATGCCAGCAATCTTTTTTTTTTAATTTTTTTTGTGTGTCATGATTTCAAAGCATACTTCCACCTCTATGTGGGAGATGGTAGAATAGTGTTCCTTGAAAAGGAAGAGATCTTTACTGAACTTTGGGGAGCCAGACTGACTCCAGACTTTCTCAGAGTCTCTGATGAAAGGAGAAAGAGAAACTTTCGCTCTGTTTCCTTCAGGAGTAGACTTGGCAAGTCCATTCTATGGCTGGAGCCACTGCCTCCTCAGAGGAGTTAAGGTTGCAGCTTCTGGGAACCTGACTATTCCCCCTGGGCTGTCGTTATTAATCTATAGCCAGTTATGTCTGAAATATCCCTTGCCAACATTGTCTAACTTAGTTCTTTTCTGTCCTTGGGCATTCTCCCCACCCCCGGTAAATTGTCATAGGATGCTGTACTTCTTAATCAACTTGATTAATATAAGTGATAATTTTCATGCAAAACCTCCTGGTCCCAGCTCTTCTTTTTGTCTTCTTTATTTTTTGTTTTCTCTGTTTCTTACTCTAGCTTCTTCCACTCTGATGCATGCCACTGCTGTACTCTCAGGATTACTGTACCATGCTGGTTGTTGATGTGGTTCATAGGCATCACAACTGGGCCGATCTGTTGGTTGCCTCTTTCATGTGGAAGCTTGCATGATGCTTGTTGGTACTAGGAAAGCTAGTTCTCAGGGAGGGTTCATTCAAGTTAGTTCCAGACCAGGGCTTGCTGGGCCCTGTTTCTGAAGTACATGGTACTTCATGTACTTCATACTTCAGCAACAGCAACTTGTCTTTGGGCAAGTCCATCTCTTGGGGACAACCAAGGGTAATACTAATAGGCTGTGTGTTTGGGAGTGTCAAGGATAACTTTGTACAGCAAGTCAAAGAGAACTTTTCATGCTTATTCCTGCAGTTTATTAGGTGGTATTTGGCTTGTGAGTGAGTATTGTCAGCCCAGGTGAGAGAAGTTCACTGAAACTATATATGTGTAATCTATAAAAATAATTACATTATTATCTTTTTTCTTAGATAGGGAGTGGTATGATTCCTTATGACTTTTTTCAGATATTCTTATTGTTACTTTACGTCTCCCTCTTTATTCTGTATTTACCTCCTTTTCCTTTTCTAGAAAACCCTTCTCTTTCCCATTTCTCTTATCAGATAGCTTGTATCCTGGTATTCCCCTTTTCCACCTCCCCTCCTTTTCTGTATTTACCCTCTTCTCCTCCCGAGAGCTCCCTTTTCATTTATCTGATTAGGTCACATTTACCTTGCTATTTTCCTTTCTATTGCTCCCAGACCCTTTTCCTAGCAATGGTTCTGTTTTCCTTTACTGGTTTCTGCTGTTATTCCTGAACATGTCTCACATCTGAAGATTTGGATCTAGGAGGCTCTCATGAGAGAGAACATGTTGACACTTCTCTTTTTGTGTCAGGATGACCTCATTCAATGTGATCTCTTCTAGTTCCACTCATTTACCTACAAATTTCATATCTTCATTTTATTTTACTTCGGAATAGCATTTCATGTTGTACATGTACGACATTTTCTTCATCCATTCATCGGTTGAAGATATTTAGGCTTTTTCTATTTCTTAGCTACTGTGAAGCAATGAAATCAATTCTTTAAAAAATTGGAAAATTCATCTTCAAGTAAGTTCAATTTCTCCTATCTACAAGATAGTTCGTGAGCTGGACTTTTGTTCTTGAATACATAACTATCCATCACAAGTATATCTAGGGTATATCAGGGAAGATGAATTAGAAAACAGATTCTACTCCCCGGAGTTAGTACTTTTAACAATTTAATTGCATATCTAGTTACCTATGTTGTATATGTCTAGAGGTCACACATGAAATTACATGTGTGTGGAAGTCAGAGTACAACTGGCAGGAATAACTTTTCTCTTTCCACTGTGTGGGTCCTAGTGATTTCACTCAGATGCTCAGACTTGGCAGCAAGTGGCTATTCCCAGTGAGCTGCCTCTCTAGACCTACATATTACTGTTTCACAAAACCTAAAACTTGCTATGGTTGAGCAGCTTATCTGTTGATCAGTTAATTGCTGGAATTGTTTACATCTGTGATTCTTATCAATAAAGTTACTACAAATATTTGTATACTTATGATTAGTAGACATTTATTTTCATCCCTCATCATTGAACATCTAAAATTGTAGTGGCTGGACAACATGGTAAATGGATGTTTACCTTCAAATACTGACATGGTGTTTTCTGAAGAGACTAGACCGTTTGTTATCTTCACGGGCAGTGTATGTAAATTGGCTATGTGTCACCCACTGGTGCCACCCACCAGCCCTCACTGGTCCTGCTAGTTGTTTGGATGGGCATGATATGATTGTGGTTTGAATTTGTGATGTTGTGGGACAATGTTAAATACATTTTCATCTTCTTAGTAATAGTGAACATATCTTCTATTGTAATTTTTTTCAAATATTATCCCTGTTTTCTTTTTGGCTGTTTTTCTACCTTTGATTTTTCAGGTTTCTTTATGTATTTTAAGTCTTTGGCTAGACACCTTCATGAAAACCCTTTTCTTGATCCGTGGCTTAACATTCCATTGTCTTAACTGTTTTTCTTACCACAGTAAACTTTAATATTTTAATGAGATTCACTTAATATTTTAAATTGCTTAATATTAATTAACTAATTAGTGGATTTTTAAATTAAACATTTCTTGTCTAATAACTGTCATGCAAATATTTTGTAGTGTCTTTAAAAAACAATTCATTAATTCTTTTTAAATTTAGTCTGTGATCTACTTTGCTTTAATATTTGCCTTTGGTATAAAATGTAAATTAGGATCTTCTTACTGCACACAGGGCTAACTAGAGTTTGAAGCACCATTTATTAAAAACACTGCCTTTTCCTACCCAATTTTGACCATTTAGTCATAAGTTAAGGATATGGATGAGGCTGCATTTTGACTTCAGTCTACTGTAAAACACTGCAAAGAGAAATGAAAAGCATCTAAATGAATGAAGAGGCACTTCTTGTTTGTGAATTGTAAAACTTAGGTTTTGAACCGCAAGTTTAAATTTCTATGATTTCACTGCCAATGAAAATCCTAAACTTCAAAATTATTTTTATTCATTTCCTCTTTATTGAAAATAGATTATTTTCTAACACAATATTTCCTGATTATGCACCCCCCCAACACTCCTTCCCTTCTAGGTCCATTCCTTTCTGTCACATTAGAAAAGAACAGACTTCTAAGGGATAATGATAAAGTTTGGCAAAATAAAATGTAATATGATAAAACAAAAGCTATTACGTTTGATTCAGAAAAGACAAACAGAATAAAAAGATCCCAGGTGACAGCACAAGAATCAAAGACCCACTCATTTACACACTTAGGAATCCTGTAAAACTAAACTAGAACTAACTAGACTAGTTACTATAACTAAACTAGAAACTACAGTATATGCTCTGAAGTCCCGGTGCACACTTCTGCAGGCCCTGTGCATGCTGCCTTGGTCTTTGTGAGGTCACATGAGCTTTGATCATGTGGATTTGGAAAGCCTTGTTTTCTTGGTGTCCTCCATCCTCTCTGGTTCTCAGACCTTCCTTGGTGTTCTTTGAGCCCTGAGGGGAGGAATTTGATAAAGATATCCTGTTTAAGGCTGAGTGTTCCAAGGTTTTTTACTCTGCATCATGGCTGGATGAAGGTCTCCATATTTGTTCCCAACTGTAGCAGGTTGAAATTTCTCTGATGATGGCTGAGGAAAGCACTGATCTTTGAATATAACAGTGTATCATTAGGAGTCATTTTATCATTACATTTTTTAAAGACCATCAATATTTGGTTTTAGCCTAAGCCCCTGTGAGACGTGGCAAGGCAATGCAAAAGTTCCTCTATCTTGAATTATTGCTGAGGTCATTTAAAGTTTACTTAGAACTGGATCTCCTTGATTCAGAATCCCATGGAAAAATTACCCAACTCCTTTGTAGGAACTAAAGGTTAGTACTTCTGTCATATTACTTGCTTACATGAAGGCCCCTGCCCCATTAAGCTGCTGAGAGAGATGCCACGACATAGATTTGCCTACAAAAACTACTTGTTCTAGACATTTGGAGCCATACCTAAAACTTCAAATACTTGGATATGGCTGCAGCTGCCTGAAATAAAGATTTTTTTTTATTGAATATTTTATTTACATTTCAGATGCCAATCCCTTTCCCCATTTCCCTTCCCCAGAAAACCCCTATCCCGTGCCCCCCTCCCCACTTTTCCATTTGGCTTTTATACAATTTTTTAAATGTTAATCAAGGGCTTTGTAAGTATGGTAATGCTCAATCAGAAGTGTAACCTAATACCCGATCTAGCTATGTAAACTATCTTTGACTAGTGGAGACACGGGAACTTCTGCCTCCATGCCCCCTCTCTCTTTCTCTCTCTTTTTCTCTCTCATTACCGAGCTTCTCATCTACTTTATCTTCTCCTCTCTTTACTCCATCTTTTCCTCTCGGTGCTCCTTTCCCCTTAGCTCCTCCTACATAATACCCTTCCTGTTAAAATAAAACTTTTCTCTCAGAATACAATTAGAGCACAATTATTCCTATTTGTACCAGTGAGGTACAAAATAGTCTTAATACCCAGTCCATCCTTTTGTTGACTAACCAGAACCTCTGCCGTCTCTCTTGACTAGAACACTTAGTTTTGAACCTGGTTTTTTCTTGGCTTTAGAATGAATGTCAGCTGAGAACCCTACACTCAGATCTTTTCTCTCAAGGTAAATAGCCAGGATTGGCTATGAGTCTATAGGTCTTCAATGCCATCAGAAATTCAGAATGACTAAATTAACTGAAGTTATGGGAAGCAATAAGCATAGCTTCTAAAACTTAGCCAATTTATAGAGACCGCTGAACACCTGGACAACCCCTATACTACCTAACGTTGGAGCATCAAATCTTCAGCCTTCTGGCCCAAACTCATCTGACAGATTTTAGTGCTGCAGAATTATTAAGGGCTGGTTACTCTGTCTAGGCAGATATAATCAGTCGACCATTCTGCAAGTGTGTCCTTTTCTGTAGATGGAGAGAGGCAATTCTTGCCTGGTGGCTGACTCACCACAAAAGGAGTAACTCCAATGATGCTCAATTTCTTCTTAGAATCCAAGACAGGAAGCTTCCTGAAGCTATCAGGAGCAGACAGGTCTCTAATCAAAATGAACAGTAAGATAGAAATATTTGTGACATCAATTCTATGGATTTCTGACGTTTTGAAATCCAACTATCCATGTAAGGTAATCTGGACTGCTGTCTGTTATCTTCTCTCAGCTATTTCTAAATGAAATATAGAAAACACCCTAACAATAAACTCAAAGTCATGAATTTGCTATAGTCCCTTAACTCACAGGCTAGTCATCCCAAGTCAGTTAAAAAAAGTTAAAGAAGGACTGGGTCTAAGTCTTGTATTTCTAAATGTGTTATACAGGCACAATGCCCATGAGAGTATCAATATTCATTTCACTTTCATATCAATAAGAAGCTTATACCAATGAAAACCTTAAATTTGAAATCCAAGTGAATTTTGTACCATTTAAGAAATTATAACTTCATCTTGATAGTAAATTATACAGATTTCTACCAATATGTTATGGCTATGCCATAAATCCTAGCTAATCTTCCCTGTTCCAACAAAATCACTGCTGTTCCCCAGAGAGACAGCCCCATATTAACCACCTTAGTCCCCAAGCCCAGGGAATAGGGGCGCTGACTCTTCTTTAACTTCTTCAAGCTGATTACGGGCGTCGAGACATCAGAAGAGGGGTGGGGGGAAGAGCAAATTGATAAGCCTCCGACGTTGTGTCCTCACTGCATCCAGATGGAACTCCCAGACACTGGAGATTTGAATAGGTCCGCTCGTTTTGCTTGTTGAGTAGATACACCAAGGCTGTGCATTCTGCAATATACAATTCTCTGGACAAGTTTTAGTATCAAGAAAAAAAATTTTTTTTTTCCTAGAGAGCTGACTTTTTTTTAAAAGATGTTGGTTCTAACAACTTTTTCCCCTTTTATGTAGTTGGTTATAATATTTATGTTTAAATTTTTATCTCTTATCCCATTTCCCCAACCACCCAGGAATCCGTTATCCCATCCCCCCTCTTTATATCCCTTCTATGAGGCTGTGCCCGCACCCACCCCCAACCCACACTACCCCCTCCTCACCCTCACACTCCCCCCCTTCTGTGTTGATTTTTCATGGGAACAAGAATCTCCTCTCCCACCCATGCCCAACAAGGCCGTCCTCCCCTACATATACCACTAGAGTCATAGGTCCTTCCCTATGTGCTCCCAGGCTGGTGGTTCAGACTCTGGGGGGCTGTGGATTGTTTGGTATTATTGCTTTCCTCTTGGGGTCACAAACCCTTTCTGCTCCCTCAGTCTTCTAAGTTCTCCATTGGGAAACGCTTGATCATATCAGTGGTTAGCTGTGAGCATCGTCCTCTGAATGTGTCAGTCTCTGGCAGATCTCTAAGGAGACAGCTATAATATGTTCTTGATAGCATGCATTTCCAGTCTTCTACATCAACGTCTAGCTTAGGTGACAGTATATGGGATGGATGTCCAGGTGGAATGGTCTCCTGATGGCTCCTCCTTCAGTTTCTGTCCCATGTTTTGTTTCCATAATTGCTCCCTTGAGTATTTTTGTTACTGGTTCTAAGCAGAACTGAGGCATCCCCTCTTGGTCTTTCTTCTTCACGAACTTCACGTGGTCTGTGGGTTGAGTCTTCGCTATTCTAAGTTTTTGGGCTAACGTCCGCTTAACAGTGAGCAAATACCATGTGTGTTCTTTTGTGATTGGGTTAACTCACTCAGGATGGTAATTTCTAGATGCATCCATTTGACTATAAATTTCTCGAATTCATTATTTTTAATAGCTGAGTAATACTCCATTGTGTAGATGTACCACATTTTTTGTATCCATTCTTCCGTTGAGGGACATCTTGGTTCTTTCCAGCTTCTGGCTATTCTAAATAAGGTTGCTATGAACATAGTGGAGCATATGTCCTTGTGATATGTTGGAGCCTCTTTTGGGTATATGCCCAGGAGTGGTATAGCTGGGTCCTCAGGTAATGCTATGTCCAGTTTTCTGAGGAACCGCCAGACTGATTTCCAGAGTGGTTGTACCAGTTTGCAATCCCACCAACAATGGAGGAGTGTTTCTCTTTCTCCGCATCTTTGCCAGCATCTACTATCACCTGAGTTTTTGACCTTAGCCATTCTGACTGGTGTGAGATGGTATCTCAGGGTTGTTTTGATTTGCATTTCCCTGATGACTAAGGATGTTGAGCATTTCTTAAGGTGCTTCTCAGCCATTCGAATTTCCTCTGTTGAGAATTCTTTGTTTAGCTCTGTTCCCCATTTTTTAATAGGGTTATATGGTTTTCTGAAGTATAATTTCTTGAGTTCTTTGTAAATCTTGGATATTAGCCCTCTATCAGATGTGGGATTGGTTAAGATCTTTTCCCAATCTGTTGGTTGCCGTTTTGTCATATTGACAATGTCCTTTGCCTTACAGAAGCTTTGCAATTTTATGAGGTCCCGTTTGTCAATTCTTGATCTTAGAGCACAAGCCATTGGTGTTCTGTTCAGAAACTTTTCCCCTGTGCCTAGGTATTCGAGGGTCTTCCCCACCTTCTCTTCTATTAGTTTCAGTGTATCTGGTTTTAAGTGAAGGTCTTTTATCTACTTGGATTTCAGCTTTGTACATGGGGATATGAGTGGATCGATTTGCATTTTTCTACATGTGGACCTCCAGTTGAACCAGCACCATTTGCTGAAAATGCTGTCCTTTTTCCACTGGATGGTTTTAGCTCCTTTGTCAAAGATCAAGTGACCATAGGTATGTGGGCTCATTTCTGGGTCTTCAATTCTATTCCATTGATCTTCCTACCTGTATCTGTACCAATACCATGCAGTTTTTATTACTATTGCCCTGTAGTACAGTTTGAGGTCAGGGATGGTGATTCCCCCAGAAGTTCTTTTATTGTTGAAAATAGTTCTCACTATCCTGGGTTTTTGTTATACCAAATGAATTTGCAAATTGCTCTTTCTATCTCTATGAAGAATTGATTTGGAATTTTGATGGGGATGGAATTGAATCTGTAGATTGCTTTTGGCAAGATGGCCATTTTTACTATATTAATCCTGCCAATCCACGAGCATAAGAGATCGTTCCATCTTCTGAGATCTTCTTCTATTTCTTTCTTCAGAGACTTGAAGTTCTTGTCATACAGATCTTTTACTTGCTTGGTTAGATTCACTCCAAGGCATTTTATATTGTTTGTGACTATTGTGAAGGGTGTCATTTCCCTAATTTCTTTCTCAGCCTGTTTATCTTTTGAGTATAGGAAGGCTACTGATTTGTTTGTGTTGATTTTGTATCCAGCCACTTTACTGAACTTCTTTATCAGGTTTAGGAGTTCTCTGATGGAAATTTTTGGGTCACTTAAGTATACTATCATATCATCTGCAAATAGAGAAATTTTGACTTCTTTTCCTATTTGTATCTCTTTGACTTCCTTTTGTTGTCTACTCGCTCTAGCTAGGACTTCCAGTACTATATTGAATAGGTAGGGTGAGATAGGACAGCCTTGTCTAGTCCCTGATCTTAGTGGGATTGCTTCCAGTTTTTCTCCATTTAGTTTGATGTTGGCTACTGGCTTGCTGTATATTGCTTTTACTATGTTTAGGTATGGAACTTGAATTCCTGCTCTTTCCAGGACTTTTAACATGAAGGGATGTTGAATTTTGTCAAATGCTTTCTCAGCATCCAGTGAGATGATCATGTGGTTTTTTTTCTTTGAGTTTATTTATGTAGTTGATTACATTGATGGATTTTCAAATATTGAACCAACCCTGCATTCCTGGGATAAAGCCTACTTGATCATGATGGATGATTGCTTTGATGTGTTCTTGGATTTGGTTTGTGAGAATTTTATTGAGTATTTTTGCATCAATATTCATAAGAGAGATTGGTCTGTAGTTCTCTTTCTTTGTTGGGTCTTTGTGAGGCTTTGGTATGAGTGTAATTATAGCTTTGTAGAATGAATTGGGTATTGTTCCTTCTGTTTCTATTCTGTGGAATAGTTTGAAGAGAATTGGTATTAGGTCTTCCTGGAGGGTTTGGTAGAATTCTACACTAAAACCATCTGGCCCCGGACATTTTTTGGTGGGGAGATTTTTGATGACTGCTTCTATTTCTTTAGGGGTAATGCAACTGTTTAGATGGTTTATCTGCTCCTCGTTTAACTTTGGTACCTGGTATCTATCTAGAAAGCTGTCCATTTCATCCAGATTTTCCAATTTTGTTGAGTATAGGCCTTTGTAGTAGGATCTAACAATTTTTTTAATTTCCTCTGTTTCTATTGTTATGTCTCCATTTTCAGTACTAATTTTATTGATTTGAGTGCTGTCTCTGCACCCTTTGGTTAGTCTGGCTAAGGGTTTGTCTATCTTGTTGATTTTCTCAAAGAACCAGCTCCTGGTTTTGTTGATCTTTTGTATAGTTCTTTTTGTTTCAAGTTGGTTGATTTTAGCCGTCTACTCCTCTTGGGTACATTAGCTTCTTTTTGTTCTAACCCTTTCAGGTGTGCTGTCAAGTTGTTAATGTATGCTCTTTCCATTTTCTTTTTGTGGGCACTTAGAGCTATGATTTTTCCTCTCAGTACTGCTTTCATGGAGTCCCATAAATTTTGATATGAAGTGTCCTCATTTTCATTTAAATCTAAAAAGTCTTTAATTTCTTTCTTTATTTCTTCCTTGACCAAGTTATCATTGAGTAGAGCATTGTTCAGTTTCCATGTGTATGTGGGCTTTCCGTTGTTTTTGTCCATGTCAAAGATGAGTCTTAATCCATGGTGGTCTGATAGAGTACAAGGGATTATTTCAATCTTTTTGTATCTGTTGAGGCCTGTTTTGTGACCAATTATATGGTCTATCTTGGAGAAGGTACCATGAGGTGCTGAGAAAAAGGTATATTCTTTTGTTTTAGGATGAATTGTTCTATAGATGTCAGTTAAGTCCAATTGGTTCACAACTTATGTTAATTTCGTTGTGTCTCGATTTAGTTTCTGTTTCCATGATCTGTCCATAGCTGAGAGTGGGGTGTTGAAATCTCCCACTATTATTGTGTGGGGTGTAATGTATGCTTTAAGTTTTAGTAAAGTTTCTTTTATGTATGTTGGTGCCCTTGCGTTTGGAGCGTAGATGTTCAGAATTGCAAGCTCCTCTTGGTACACTTTTCCTTTGATGAATATGAAGTGTCCTTGTTTATCTTTTTTGATTACTATTGGTTGAAAATTGATTTTATTTGATATTAGAATGGCTACTCCAGCTTGTTTCTTGGGACCATTTGCTTGTAAGATTGTATTCCATCCTTTTACTCTGAGGTAGTGTTTGTCTTTTTCACAGAGGTGCGTTTCCTGTATGCAGCAAAATTCTGGGTTGTGTTCATATTTCCAGTCTGATAGTCTATGTCTTTTTATTGGAGAGTTGAGTCCATTGATATTAAGAGATATTAAGGAATAGTGAATGTTGTTTCCTGTTATTTTTGTTATTACTGGCGTTGGAGTTATGTTTGTGTAGGGGTCTTCTTTTAGGGTTGTTGGAAGATTACTTTCTTGCTTTTTCTAGGTTGTAGTTTCCCTCCTTGTGTTGGAGTTTTCCCCCAATTATCCTTTGAAGTGCTGGATTTGTGTTAAGATATTGTGCAAATTTGATTTTATCATGGAATATTTTGGTTTCTCCATCAATATTGATTGAAAGTTTTGCTGGGTATAGTAGTCTGGGCTGGCGTTTGTGTTCTCTTAATGTCTGTATGATATCCGTCCAGGATCTTCTGGCTTTTATAGTCTCTGGTGAGAAGTCTGGTGTAATTCTTATAGGTCATCCTTTATATGTTACTTTACCTTTTTCCCTTACTGCTTTTAGAATTTTTGTTTGTTTTGTACATTTGATGTTTTGATTATTATGTGACAGGAGGTATCTCTCTTCTGGTCTAAAGTATTTGGAGTTCTGTAGGCTTCTTGTATATTTATGGACATCTCTTTCTGTAGGTTAGGAAAGTTTTCCTCTATAATTTTGTTGAAGATATTTACTGGCCCTTTAAGCTGGGAGTCTTCCCCCTCATCTATACCTATTATCCTTAGGTTTGGCCATCTCATTGTGTCCTGGATCTCTTGTATGTTTTGGGTTAGTATCTTTTTGCATTTTGCATTTTCTTTGACAGTTGTGTCAATGTTTTCCATGGTATCTTTTGCACATGAGATTCTCTCTTTTATCTCTTGTATTCTGTTGGTGATACTTGTGTCTATGACTCCTGATCCTTTTTTTTAGGTTTTCTATCTCCAGGGTAGTCTCCCTTTGTAATTTCTTTATTGTTTCTACTTCCGTTTTTAAATCTTGGGAGGTTTTGTTTGATTCCTTCTGTTGTTTGGTTATTTTTTTCTTCCAATTCCCTAAGGTACTTTTGTGTTTCCTCTTTAAGGGCTTCTATCTGTCTGTCTGTGTTCTCCTTAATTTCTTTGAGAGTGTTATTTATGTCCTTCTTAAAGTCCTCTAGCATCATCATGAGAAGAGATTTTAATTCTGAGTCCTGCTTTTCTGGTGTGATGGGGTGTTCAGGGCTTGGTATAATGGGGGAACTGGGTTCTGATGTTTCCATGTAACTTTGGATTTTGTTGCTTATGTTCTTGCTCTTGTCTTTTGCCATTTGCTTAACGCTAGTGCTCCCTGTACTTTCTGTCTCTGATTGAGGCCTCCCTTTCCAGTTATCTTGCTTGTTTCTGGTCTCCTTGGGGTCCCAATGTCTCTGTGATCTTCTCTAGCTGCTCTGAGTACGATGATAGCTCTAGGATAACTCAGAATATGGTGTCTCCTAGGTAGCAGTCCAGCTAGGTGTCCACTGTTCTGGGTGTAATGTCTCTTCTATGATGTCTTAGGCTAATGTGTCCACTGCTCTGAGTGCCGTGGCTCCTCTATTATGTCTCGTGATATGTTGTGTGCCGCTCTGAGTTACTTTGGTCCTCTGCCACTCTGGGTTCAGTGGATCCTCTACTGCTCTGGGTTCCTTGCACCCTCTAGGGTGGGTCAGGAGGGATCCGGTGCCCCCAGAAGCAGACCTGGTGGGTGTCTGCTTCAGGCCTCAGATCCAGGAGATAGGTGGAAGGGGTGTGCTATTCTGCAGGGGCGGGGTTTGGGGTTCTGCTGGAATCTGAGCACTCCCTGCACTCAGCTCTGGGCCTAGGGCAGTGAGCGGGTCTTCTTACCTACTGCTCTGGGTTTCTTGCACCCTCAAGGATGGGTCAGGAGGAATCCAGTGTCCCCAGAAGCAGACCAGGTGGGTGTCTGCTTCAGATCTCAGATCGAAATAAAGATTTTTAAATTGGCTATAAACTATGTGTGATTGGTCATCATTGGGTTAAAGGGCTTGGTCTTTATGTTTCTTTTTGCTAGTCTCCTGAATACCTTCCTGTTGCAAAGACACTATAATGTATGGTTAAAGACTTTATGTAGACACCAGCCTCACTTTTCCATATTCAGTGAGTTGTGTAGAGGTTGTCTTCAGCAAGGAAGTCTTGCTATTAGTTGGTGGAGAATAATTTATTGTCTTGGCAACAGCTTGAGTTGTTTGGAGATCCTCATGGAACCCCTTTGGCCCATAACTCAATGCAGTATAATCCAATCTTGGTTCTGAAAGCTTCATTTGGTAACAAAAGTTACTCATTTGGGAGTTGGTCTCACTCACTATTTGACAATTTACTTCATATGTCTCCTTCATATAAGCACATAGTTTAGGAAGTTCTACTGTATTGGGTTTCCACACTACTCCCCAGGGGGCCATTAGTTTTAACAGTCTTTTCCCATATATCCTCCTTTGTCTGCTTCTCCCCTCCTTTTTCAGACTTGATTCTCCTGTTAGAATCCACCTGTAAGAACCTATTCTTCATATTGTCCCTTTTTAAACAAGATCTATTTGTACCCTTTAGTCCTTTACTGTATCCTTACCCTCTTTGGCTCTGTGGATTGTAGCTTGGTTATCATTAATTTAATAGCTAACATCCACTTATAATTGAGTATATTTTATATTTATCTTTTGGGGCCTGTGATACTTAAGATGATTTTTTCTAGTTCTATCTGTTTGCCTGCATATTTCATGATGTAATTTTTTAACATTACATATGTAAGTGTCCCCATTTTCTTTTTCCATTCTTCTGTTGAGAGACATCTAGGATGTTTCCAGTTTTTGCTTGTTACGAATAAACAGTGATGAACATGGCTAAGCAAGTCTCCTTGTGCTAAAAAAAGCTTGGGTCTATACCCAAGAGTGATTTTGCTTTACATTATGCTAATGACTAAGGATGCTGATCATTTCTTTGAGTATTACGCAGCTACTTGGATTTCCTTTATTGAGAATTCTCTGGTTGGATCTGAACCCCATTTTTTCTTTTAATGAATTCTTCTCTCATATACTATATCCTGTCTTAATTCAATCCTCTGAAATCTCCCCAAGTCTCTCTCTCTTCCCCTTTCCCTAGATCCAGCCCCACATCCCCTCCTCTTAACCTCTGAAAAGAGCAGACCTTCTGAGGATCTCCACCAAATACGGCATAATAAGCTACAATAAGACCAGTCTTATGTTATCAGATCAAGGCTGGATGAGACAATCCTGTAGGAGGAAAAGGGTAGCTAAGACAGGCAAAACCAAGTTAGAGACAGCCCCTGCTCCCACTGTTAGGAAACACACAAGAATATGGAGCTATACAACCAAAACATATACACAGAGGATTATGACCATACAGGCTCCATGACCTCTGTGAGCCTACTTGAGTCCCAGTCAGTTGATTCTGTGGTCCATGTTCTTATGGTATCCTTGTCCCTCTGGAACCGCTAATCCCACTCCCCTTCCTCCACAGGACTCAATAAGCTCCACCTAATATTTGGCTGTGGGACTGCATCTGCTCCCATCAGTAGCTGTGTGAAGTCTCTGATGATGATTATGTTAGGCTTTGGTCCCAGCACATCCTGTAGGCATTACAAACTGTAGGTGGGAGGTTTTATGGCTATGTTGGTGTCCTAATCCTTCTACTTGAGGCCTTGCCTGGTTCCAGGGAATGGCCAGTTCAGGCTCTTTGTTCCTCATTAATAGGTGTCTTTTCTAGTGTCGCCCTCATAGGTTGCATGGAGTTTTCATTGCACTAGGTTTCTACTTTGCTCTTGAAATGCCTTCCCCCAATTCCACTTGTCTTCCAATATTTTCTCCCTATATTTTCCCCCACCTGATCCCTCCTATTCCCATCCCAACCAACCCCCAGTCTACCAGCACAATCTATTCTATTTCCCTTTTACAGGAAGATCCTTGAGTTCCCCATGGTAGTCAGATAGACTGAATCATGTTCTTTCATTTCTCTTGAATCTTTTGAGAGCTGCTAAGTGTCTAAATATGTGATCTGTTTTGGAGAATGTGCCATGAGGTTCTGAGAAGGTATATTCTTTACTGTTTGGGTGAAATGCTTTGTAGACATCTGTTAGGACCATTTGGTCAATAATATCTGTTAGCTCCATTATTTCTCTGGGTGAGCTGTGCATTGGTGAGAGTGGGGTATTGAAGTCTCTCACTATTAATGTGTGAGGGTTGATGTGTGATTTAAGCTTTAGTAATGTTTCTTTTACAAATGTGGGTGCCCTTGCTTGGTGCATCAATGTTGAGAATTGAAAGATCATCTTAGTGGATTTTTTTCTGTGAACTATTCTTCCCCATCCTTTTTTGATTAGTTTAGGTTTGAAGTATATTTTGTTAGATATTAGAATAGCTATACCAGCTCACCCTTTTTACTTTGACATAGTGCCTGTCTTTTATGTTGATGTGTATTTTGTGTATACAGAAGAATGATTGATTTTGCTTTTGCATCCATTTTGTTATTCTATGTCTTTTTACTAGAGAATTGAGTCCATTGATATTAATAGATACCAATGATCATTAATTCCTGTCATAGTTGTTGTTGTTGTTGTTGTGTGTGTGTGTGTGTGTGTTTTCTTTCTTTTGGTTATGCTAATGTAAATTTATTGCCTGTGTTTTTATGAGTGTCGTTAATCTCCTTGGGTTAGAGTTTTTCTTCTATTATTTTCTGTAGGGCTAAATTTGTGGGTAGATATTGTTTGAATTTGACTTTATCATGGAATATCTTGTTTTCTGATCTATGTTGGTGAAAATTTTACTGGGTATAGTAGTCTGGGTTGGTGTCTGTGGTGTCTTAGAATCTGCAGCTCATCTCTCCAGGCCCTTTTAGCTTTTCGAATTTTCATTGAGAAGTTGTGGTTATTCTAATAGGCCTGCCTTTATATGTTGCTTGACCTTTTTCTCTCACAGCTTTTGTATTCTTTCTTTGTTCTCTGTGATTAATATTTTTATTGTTATGTGGTAAGGGAACTTTCATTTTTGGTGCAATCTATTTGGTGTTTTGTAAGCTTCTGGTACTTTATACGCATGTCCTTCTTTGGGTTATGGAAAATTTTTTTTATGATTTTGTTAAAATATTTTTTGGGTTTTGAGCTGGGAATATTCTCCTTTTTCTATTATTTTTACATTTGGTCTATGCATACTATCCTAGATTTTCTGAATGTTTTGTGTCAGGGAATTTTTTAGATTCAGCAGTTTTCTTAACCTATATACTGAACTATCATGTTTTCAGTGCTTGAGATTCTTTCTTCCATCTCTTGTATTCTCTGGGTGATTCTTGCATCTGTAGATCTTGTTCACTTACTTAGAATCTCCATTTCCAGAATTCTCCAGTTGTGTTTTCTTTATTGCTTCTCTTTCCATTTTCAGATCTTGAACTGTTCTGTTCCTCTTCTTCATTTTTTCCTTGACTTTCTTAACATTTTAAAAAAGATTTATTGATTTCCTCCAATTTTCTTTTTCTCAATTTCTTTAAGGGAGTTATTCATTTCCTCTTTAAGGACCACTATCATTTTCATAACGTTGATTGTAAGGTGGTTTTCTTGTGCCTCAGCTATGTTAGAATAACATAGAATAAGCTATATTCAGGGCTTGCTGCAGTGGTATGGCTGGACTCTGGTGGTGACATATTGCCCTGGCTATGTAGATTGTGTTCTTACACTGACTTTAGGCATCTGGATTTGGAGTGATTATAGGTCTAGGTGCCAAATTTTAGGGTTGTCTTTGTTAGATGGATGTTTTCTTTCTTGGCTTGTGTTTCCTCTTTGGTTTTCTGGTTGGACTGGCCTACAGCTAAGTAGAGGTTCTTCACCCAAGTTGGGAGCTGGACTTCTGATAGCCTGGATTGCCTCTTGTCCAACAGGGAGTTACTGCTCAACTTGACTAGAGTTCTGGTGATATGTATGGCCTCTAATTTGGCCTGAGAGTCCTCTGGGGTTCAAGATGCTGGCCTGGCCTCTGGTGGAGTAGGAGGTTTTTGCCAGGGGTGTGGGCCAGGATATTGTGATCAAGATGGAAAGGGAAGTTGAGGTTATACTAGGCAGTTGCTGGGCAGTGGTCCAGTCTCACTTGAAGTTCAGGGCTCTGGCCAGTCTTCTGGTAGGGTAGGAGGCTTCCACTAGAGGTGTGGGATAGGATATACAAACTCATGTATTCTTTAATTCTTTTGTTTTTATTTTTATTAATCATTTTATCCATTCACATTTCAAATGATATCCCCCTTCCACTTCACAAACCTGCCATCCCACCCTCCTTATTCCCACCCCCTTTGCTTCTATGAGGGTGATCCTCCACTCACTCATCCACTCCTGCCTCACTGCTCTATCTTCTCCCTACACTGGGGCATCAAGTGTCCACAGGACCAAGGGCTTCCCCTCCCACTGATGTCAGATAAGGTCATCCTCTGCTACATATATATCTGGAGCTTTGGATTCCTCCATGTATACTCTTCAGTTGGTGGAGTCTCTGGGAGCTCTGGGTGATCCTGATAGTTGATAATACTCTTCCTATGGGGATGCAATCACTTTTAGCTCCTTCCGTCCTTCCCCTAGCTCTTCTATTGGGATCCCTGGGCTCAGTCTGTTGGTTAGGTGTGAATATCTGCATCTGTATTGGTCAGGTGCTGGTAGAATCTCTCACAAAACCAGCCATATCAGGCACCAGTCAGAAAGTGCTTAAACCCCTTGAAATATGATAGTTGAGCTCATTAGTATGCATCATGAAATAGCAGTATTCAAAAACATTTTGGTGTACTATTCAGAGATGCCTAACCAAATAATATAAAAGCATGTAGTTTAGAAGGACAAAAATTATCCAAAAAAATTGAATACTTTACTTAAAGTATATTTTAATCTAATATAGATTAATGGCATAGAAAAAATAAACTTTAGACACTAGAGCCTTACTATAACTAAGGATTATATTTCTGTATTGATTTAAAGACTTTGATATGTTGCACATGAAGTATTTTTTTTTTGCTAGATCATTTCTGTTTTTCCAATGGTAGTTTATATGTAAAATTCCTAAAGAGAATTAAGGCATATATATGTCAGTTGGATTTTGCATTAAATTCACAGGGCAAAAGATTTATTTCTTCATAAAATTACAAAAGATGGCAGTCTTTATGAATAAAAACATTCAGGATTCAATAATCTTTCAAATTGTTTTGTTTATACTTTAAAAAGGAATATATTGTTAAACCTTTATTCTTCAATTTATCACAGAATGGCATGGAGTTTTCAAATAAGCCTTAAATTTGGAAAGTGAGACAAAAATGGAAAAAGCAAAAATGCCTAGAAAAATAGCTTATGGAAGTAGTGACTAACCATCCATATCCTACTGACTTGTGGCTGAGAACTACCACACTTACTTGTGGTCTGAGAAAGGGTTGGAGGAGGAAAAAAGACAATCATTTCTGAGAATTGTAGTTTGACTGAGAAACGAAACTGTGTGTCTCTGATCAGTCCTGTGGTATGTCCTGTGCTACGAAGGGATCTGTAAACTGAAGCTTAAAGAAGAAGAAGAAAAGCTAAGTCTTTTAAACAATGTCTAATGTTAAACATTAGAGACTCTACAAGGCTGATTGGTAAGAATCACAACAATAGTCGGAATGATATCCCCAAACCAAATAATCTTGGGATTTCACAGCCAAAAAATTGCCAAATGCTGTTCACCTTTGTACATGTGACTGTAAAACTTCACAGAGTGTATGAACAGGCCAACAGTTCCCACCAAACTAAGAAAGGTATCAGATGGCATCTGAGGTCCACACTAGAAATGTTTCTGCTGAGCTGGAACACATTCAGTTTTCCCACCAATGTGCTTACTCTATCCTCTCAGCATCTAATTATCTTAATCTACATGGAATTAACTCAGTCAAATGGGAAAGTTCACACACATTTATTAAAGTACATGACTATAGAGAGGTCTGAGAGAAGATAAAGATAGTCAAATTTTGTGGTGATAAGAAAGGGGTGGGAGATTGAACTACTAGTGGTAGCAGGGTGGTACAGGCTCTGGCATGATGGAGAGAGGTGATGAATTGTTAATAATGATAATCATTTTTTATTTTTTCCTAAAAATTGAAGTTAGATACTCCACATGAGGTTATAGCTGTAAGTTCAAACTAATCAAAATAAGAAATATAAAACTGTTGCGGCCCAAGCTGCCCCATGTTTGGGGGCCAAAATGTCTCGGACCACTCTGTCAATGTTTGAACCCGCACTGCCAGAAGCCTTGGGGGGGGGCTAAATTGTAGAGCCCGCACTGTCCCAAGCTGCTCCGGTCGGCTGGTCAGGGTTCAGCAAGAGAGAGAGTGAAGACGAACTTGAGGAATGGAGAGCAGACAGAGTGTGATTCTATCCTGTTTATTCTTCAGTCTCTCTTCCTAGTCCAAGTCCCAAGTCTTGAGTTCCTAGTCCATAGTTCCTAGTCCCTAGTGCCTCCAAGTTCCAAGTTTCTTTCTCCAAGTGCTAAGTGCCTAATGTCTAATGCTCTAATAATTTAATGTCAAGTAATCTGTTCCAAGTTGTACTGAACTCTTCTGTCTGCCTCTTACCTTTTATATGTCTCACTTCTAAGTCATTCCCTTAGGTCATGCCCTTAGGTCTTATTTCTAAATCTGATCTCTAAGTCACGCCCTTAAGTCTCCTCTCTAAATCACACCTTTAAGCCTCACACACCCAAGGGAAAATCCTAGGTATCTAAAACAAGATGTTATCAGAGTGTGTTCAGCTGTTGTAGGCCATTGTAATCAAGTCTCTTGTCAGGGTATATGGCTCAAAATGGCTGCAAGGATGATAGCCACCTTCTGTTGGCTCCCCACATAAAACTGAATGTTAAGAGTACAAGGAGAGAGCACATAGTCAATCCAGTTTTCAGTAGATACAATTTTTATTGGTTAAACGGTTTGACTCCTTCATCTAATATCTTTACTTCATTAGGCAGCCCCTGCTGAAAGTGTTTCTACTTCTTTTACTTACTTTCTTTTCTTTTTCCTTTTTGGAATATGTCTTCTTTACTCATAAAAATGCTCTGCTTACAAATTCATGTTTATACCCTATGCATTTCTCAAAAGCATCTATTTAGTTGGAATTGACTTAATGATGTGTTTCATTTAATTTTTGTTTTTCACAGATCTTCTAGATTCTCTCCTCCTCCCTACCCACCTAATTTTAAGATTCTTATTAAAACAAAACAAAACAAAACAAAACAAAAATCTCAGTACAACAGCAAAAAAGAAAAAAACCCACAATGCCTAAAATGATAGAAAAATAAATAAACCATTTGGTTTAACAACCAAACTAAACAAATAAAAGCACACAAAAAGTCTACTCATGAACATAAGACCTGCTTTGGAGGGATTGATATACTGAGTGTCATTCCATTAGAGAAAATGTATTTTTCCTCTCCCAGCAGGTATAAATGATAGTTTTGTCTTTATCCTTTACCCATGGCTAAGTTTGCATTCATTCATTCATTCATTCATTCATTCATTCATTCATTTGAAATATATAACAAAATAAAAATAGAATAAAATGTAACAAAAAATCAACTAGTTAGAAACAAAGAGAACAATACAAAGAATGAACAAAATTAAGAGCTGGTTCTTTGAGAAAATCAACAAGATAGATAAACCCTTAGCCAAACTAACTAAAGAACACAAGACAGTACCCAAATTAATAGAATCAGAAATGAAAAAGGAAACATCTTTTGGCTGGTGCAGACACCTAACTGGTCTGCTCCCATGAAGACACCATATCCTGAACTGTCTTAGAGGAACCACTGTACTCAGAGCAGCAATTCTTCCACCCAGGAGCTCAGGATGACAGAGACATCTGGACTCTGAGGAGGTCTGACACAAGCAAGATAAATAGAAAGACAGGCTCCAGTCAGAGACAGTGAGTGCAGGTAGCACTAGAGTTAACCAGATGATGAAAGGCAAGCACAAGAACATAAGCAACAGAAACCAAAGTTACCTGGCATTATCAGAACCCAGTTCTCCCACCATAGCAAGCCCTGGACACCCTATCACACCAGAAAAGCAGGATTCAGAATTAAAATAACTTCTCATGATGATGATAGAGGACTTTAAGAAAGACATAAATAACTCCCTTAAAGAAGCACAGAAGAACACAGGTAAACAGGTAGAAGCCCTTAAAGAGGAAACACAAAAATCCCTTAAGGAATTACAAGAAAACACAACCAAACAGGTGAAGGAATTAAACAAAACCATCTAGGATCTAAAAATGGAAGTAGAAACAATAAAGAAATCACAAAGGAAGACTACCCTGGAGATAGAAAACCTAGGAAAGAGATCAGGAGTCACAGATGTAAGCATCACCAACAGAATACAAGAGATAGAAGAGAGAATCTCCTGTGCAGAAGATACCATGGAAAACATTGACACAACTGTCAAAAAATGCAAAATGCAAAAAGCTCCTAATCCAAAACATCCAGAAAATCCAGGACACAATGAGAAGACCAAACCTAAGGATAATAGGTATAGATGAGAGTGAAGATTCCCAATTTAAAGGGCTAGTAAATATTTTCAATGAAATCATAAAGGAAAACTTCCCTACCCTAAAAAGTGAGATGTCCATGAACATACAAGAAGCCTAGAGAACTCCAAATAGACTAGACCAGAAAAGAAATTCCTCATGTCACATAATAATCAAAATATCAAATGCACAAAACAAACAAACAAAAAATACTAAGAGCAGTAAGGGAAAAAGGTAAAGTAACATATAAAGGCAGACCTATAAGAATTACACCAGAGACTATAAAAGCCAGAAGATCCTGGACTGATATCGTACAGACCCTACGAGAACACAAATGCCAGCCCAGACTACTATACCCAGCAAAACTCTCAATCAATATAAGATGGAGAAACCAAGATATTCCATGACAAAACCAAATTTACACAATATCTTCCAACAAATCCAGCACTTCAAAGGATAACTGGTGGAAAACTCCAACACAAGGAAGGGAACTACAAGCTAGAAAAAGCAAGAAAGTAATCTTCCAACAACCCCAAAAGAAGATAGTTACACAAACATAATTCCACCTCCAATAACAAAAATAACAGGAAACAAAAATCATTTTTCCTTAATATCTCTTAACATCAATGGACTAAACTCTCCAATAAAAAGATGTAGAATATCAGACTGGATACATAAACAAGATGCAGAATTTTGCTGCATACAGGAAACGTACCTCAGTGACACAGACAGACATTACCTCAGAGTAAAAGGATAGAAAATAATTTTCTAAAAAATAGTCCCAAGAAACAAGCTGGAGTAGCCATTCTGATATCAAATAAAATCGACTTTCAACCAAAAGTAATAAAAAAAAGATAAGGAAAAATACTTCATACTTATCAAAGAAAAACAATCTATCAAGGTGAACTCTCAATTCTGAACATCTATGCTCCAAATGCAAGGGGACCCACATACATAAAAGAAACTACTAAAATTCAAATCACACATTGCACCTTACACAATAATAGTGGGGGATTTCAACACCCCAGTCTCAGCAATAAACAGATTATGGAAAAAGAAACTAAACAGAGACCCAAAGAAATTAATAGAAGTTGTGAACCAAATGGATTTAACAGATATCTATAGAACATTTCATGCTAAAACAAAAGAATATACCTTTTTCTCAGCACCTCATGGTACCTTCTCCAAAATAGACCATATAATTGGTCACAAAACAGGCCTCAACAGTTACAAAAAGATTGAAATAATCCCTTGCATCCTATCAGATCACCATAGACTAAAGGCTGGTTTTCAATAATGACAAAAACAATGGAAAGCCCACATACACGAGGAAACTGAACAATGCTCTATTCAATGATGACTTGGCCAAGGAAGTAATAAAGAAATTAAAGACTTTTTAGAATTTAATGAAAATGAAGGCTCATCATACCAAAACTTATGGGACACAATGAAAACAGTGCTAAGGGGAAAACTCATAGCTCTAAGGGTCTACAAAAAGAAACTGGAGAGAGCATACACCAGCAACTTGACAGCATACCTGAAAGCTCTAGAACAAAAAAAAAAGCAAATACACCCAAGAGGAATAGATGGCAGGAAATAATCAAACTCAGGGATGAAATAAACCAGCTAGAAACAAAAAGAACTATAGAAAGTATCAACATAACCAGGAGTTTGTTTTTTGAAAAAAAAAATTGAACAAGATAGATAAACCTTTAGCAAGATTAACCAGAGGGCACAGAGACAGTATCCAAATTAATAAAATCAGAACTGAAAAGGGAGACATAACAACAGAAACTGAGGAAATTCAAAAAAAATCATCAGATCCTACTACAAAGGCCTATACTCAATAAAAATGAAAAATCTGGATGAAATGAACAATTTTCTAGATAGATACCATGTACCAAAGTTAAATCAGGAGCAAATAAACCATCTAAACAGTCCCATAACCCCTAAAGAAATAGAAGCACTCATTAAAAGTCTCCCCACCAAAAAAAGCCCAGCACCAGATGGTTTTAGTGCAGAATTCTATTAGACCTTCAAGGAAGACCTAATACCAATTCTCTTCAAACTATTCTACAAAATAGAAACAGAAGGAACTCTACCAAATTTATTCTATGAAGGTACAATCATGCTCATAACTAAACCTCACAAAGACCCATCAAAGAAAACTCCAGACCAATCTCCCTTATAAATATCAATGCAAAAAATAGTCAATATAATTCTCACAAACCAAATCCAAGAACACATCAAAACAATCATCCATCATGATCAAGTAGGCTTTATCCCAGGAGTGCAGGGATGGTTCAATATTTGGAAATCCATCAGTGTAATCCACTATATAAACAAATTCAAAGGGGAAAAAAAAACACATGATCATCTCACTAGATGCTGAGAAAGCATCTGACAAAATTCAACATCCCTTCATGGTAAAAGTCTTGGAAAGATCAGGAATTAAAGGCCCATACCTAAACATAGTAAAAGCAATATACAGCAAGCCAGTAGCCAACATCAAACTAAATGGAGAGAAACTTGAAGCAATCCCACTAAGATCAGGGACTAGACAAGGCTGCCCACTCTCACCCTACCTACTCAATATAGCAATGGAAGTGCTAGCCAGATCAATTAGACAACAAAAAGAAGTCAAAGGGATCCAAATGGGAAAGGAAGAAGTCAAAATATCACTATTTGTAGATGATATGATAGTATACTTAAGTGACCCCAAAACTTCCAGCAGAGTTCTCCCAAACCTGATTTAAAAAAAAACCTTCAGCAAAGTGGCTGGCTATAAAATTAACTCGAATAAATCAGTAGCCTTCTTCTTCCTTCATAGTTGATGCTGGCAAGGATGCGGAGAAAGAGGAACACTCCTCCATTGTTGGTGGGATTGCAAGATGGTGCAACCACTCTGGAAATCACCCTGGTGGTTCCTCAGAAAATTGGACATAGCATTACTTGAGGACCCAGTTATACCACTCCTGGGCATACACCCAGAAGATGCTCCCACATATAACAAGAACATATGTTCTACTATGTTCGTGGCAGCCTTATTTATAATATCCAGAAGCTGGAAAGAACCCAGATGTCTTTCAACAGAGTAATGGATACAAAAAATGGGGTACATTTACACAATGGAGTACTACTCAGCTATTAAAAATAATGAATTTGAGAAATTCTTAGGTAAATGGATGGAACTAGAAAATATCATCCTGAGTGAGGTAACCCAATCACAAAAGAACACACATGGTATTCACTCACTGATAATTGGATATTAGCCCAGAAGCTTGAAATACCCAAGCTTCACCTCACAGACCACATGAAAGTCATGAAAAAGGAAGACCAAGTATGGGTGTTTGGTACTTCTTAGAAGGAGTAAGAAAGTACTCAAAGGAGCAAATATGGACACAAAGTGTGGGACAGAAACTGAAGGAGAGGCTATCTTGAGACCATTCCATCTGGGTATCCATCTCATTTACAGTCACCACAGGTAGACGCTGATATGAATGTCAGGAAGTGCATGATAACAGGAGGCTGATACAGCTGTCTCCTTAGAGGTCTGCCAGAGTCTGAAATATACAGACTCAGATGCTCACAGCTAAACATTGAACTGATCAAGTGGTTTCCAATGGAGGAGTTAGAGAGAAGACTGAAGGAGCTGAAAGGGTTTGTGGCCCCATGAGGAGAGCAACAATACCAACCAACCAGAGCTCCCAGGGTCTAAATCACCAGCCTGGGAGCACATAGGGAGAGAACCATAGCTCCAGCTGTATGTGTAGGGGAGGATGACCTTGTCAGCATATGTGGGAAAGGAGATCCTTGGTCCCATGATGGCTGGCAGTTCAGTGGGGGGAATTCAAGGGTGGGGAGGTGGGAATGGAAGGGTATTTATGGGCACATCCTCATAGAAGCAGAAAAAGGGGAGATGAGATAGGGAGTTCCTGGGCAGGGTAGTAAATAGGGTAAGAGGATAACATCTGAAATTAAAAAAAAAAAAAAAAGCAGATAAAAAAAATCCAGGAGTCTGTCGACTAGAGGAAATCTTTTGTCAGTCTCTCCCAAGAATACCTCTTAATTAAAAGTAGATTGAATCTGCTCAGGAAATGCCAAGCACCAATACCAACCTTACCATGCAAATGTGTTAGG
>JADRCG010007232.1:5382-18461 GCA_019844195.1 Rhabdomys dilectus
GGGCAGAGGGCAGAGGGCAGAGGGCAGAGGGCAGAGGGCAGAGGGCAGAGGGCAGAGGGCAGAGGGCAGAGGGCAGAGCCTGGGTTAGAGACGTAGAGAGCAGTCAGGGAAGCCTTCTAGGCAGAGGCAGCCCCCACACCTGCTCCCTGTAGTGGGGGAGAAGGGAAAGCTTGCACAGTTCTGACCTCACTACAGAGTGTCTGCTGCTCTTCCACAGTGCCTCCTGCTGCCAGCACCAAGCCCAACTCAACTGGAAGTGCCAAGAAGGACTCATCCTCCACTCAACTCTCCGATATGCCCATGGAATCCCAGATAGAGGAGTTGAATGCCAGGTGCTTCCTGCCCAGCCTTCTGGAAAGGGTAGAGATACCTGTGCAGAGGCTTCCTGGTCAGAGGGACCATGGCTCGCTCCCTTATACCCAGGACCTCCACTTGCCCAAAAGGATGCTCATGCTAGGACTGGCCTCTGGAGGGTTCCACTGTGCCCTGAGGACCCATGGTTCCAAGGAAACCTTTATCAGTCTTGGGCTGTGCTCTTGCATTCTCCAGCAGTTACCTGTAAAGAGGAACTGAGGGGCCAGGTGCAGCCCAGTCAGCAGAGGGCTGTCACAGCAGGCACAGAGCCCTGGCTCAGTCCCCAGTGCTGTGTACGAGGGCATGGTGGCGCACACCTGTGATGCCAGCACTCAGCAGTGGTGTAGCATGACACTCAGTTCAAGCTCACCCTTGGGTGCTAATGGAGCTTGAGTCCAGCCTGGGAAACATACAATTCTGTCCAAAAAAAAAAAGTGTGTGTGTGTGTGTGTGTGTGTGTGTGTGTGTGTGTGTGTGTAAAAAAAAACCCAAAATTTGGGAGCTTCTGGGTCAATAGTGTGAATAGGCCCAGAGACAGATCCATTTGGTGCATGTCCCCTGGGGGTCCAGAGAAGAAAGGCAGATGGGTGAGAACCCTGTACCCCCACCGTAGCTTCTTCTCCAGGCCCTGGGCCCAGAATGCCTGCTGCCCGGCTCAGTGCACTCAGTCCCATCTCCCTCTGGTCCAGGCTGGCCATCCAGATGGAAGAGAACGGGATACTGAGGGACGCCCTGGGCAGTGCCCTGCGAGGGAAGGAGGAGGACTTCCGCATGTACCACCAGACGCTGGGCCAGGTGAAAGGGGTCTTCCTGCAGGCGCTACGGCAGCAGAAAGCCAACAAGCAGTAGAACAGAGCTGTTAGCTCAACTCCTGGAGGACCAACACTTGAGGTCCAGGCAGCACCCACTCGGCTCTTCCCAGGAGTGGTTCGGTGTCCTAGCAGAGCAGGCAAGCTGAGGATACCTGAGCAGGGGCGGTGGCCAGCCATTCCCGCTGGTGCGTTTCCTCGAGCAGGTGCTGTTGTCCTGCCCTAGGGCCTCTCCAGGGTCCTGGGATGCTATGGGTCCTCCACACACAGACGGGCCCCTTGGTGCTTCCTGATGGAGTATCCACCTGGAGCCAGCTACTTCTCCCGTGTAACCCCTCCCTCAGGCCCTAGCACCCACCTGGCCATCTTTGTGTGCCCAGGCTCTCTGTATGCTTCCTGCACAGGGCAGAGCCGTGGGCTTGGAATAACATGTCTACTTTCACAGTCACGGCAGCTCTGGTGAAGTGTGTTCCTGCCCCTCCCTGCCAGGAGACCTGGTCCTTGGTAGGTAGATAGGGCTTACAGGTGTGGGCCCAGGTCACCAAATAGAAGTTGAGTCAATAGGTCATTCTGGTGGTCCTGAGTCCAGAGCTAGGGATTCCAGCTGAGTGAATGCCCAGAGCTCTGGGTGGCCCCAAAGCTCCACAGCTCCACCCATAACTGCTCCCGGAGGTACAGGTGCTCGAGTCAGAAGGCAATGCAGGCAGGGCTGGGGCATACAATGCACAGGTGAGACAGTGGGTCTTGGTACGTGGGCAGTGTGCCTTCATGATAATGTGAGCTAGAGGGTACTGCAGGAGCAGCCCAGGACACTGTCATCTCAGTGACTGTAACAGTGTCAGCCCCTTGGCTGCAGCGCCATACATGTCTCTGGCTATCAACACATTCCCTCCCATGAGACACATGTGTAGCTTGTGACAGTACTCTCTCTGGGAAGCTTGGGTTTCCTGAAGCCCTGTGTGCTTAGCCCGGTCTCAGGCCACCCAGAAAGTCCTGAAATCTCACAGCCAGAGGCAGCTGAGGCCATTTAAGATGAGGTGGCAATTCCAGTACCATCCCAAGAGTCTTAGGAAGAGTGCTCCCCTGGCTGCTTATGCAAGCAGCAGGCAGAGAGAGGACAAGAAGGCTTGTGCTGGGAGGGGACAGTATGTGACAATAAAAAGCAAGAGAGTCGTGGACACCTTCTGCAGGCGCTGGGGAGCTTGAGAAAAGTCTGGACATGTCGGGATGTGGGCGCCAGACCTCAGCAGGCAAGGACCAGCCAGCCTCCCTTAGAGAAGTACAGGTCTGCTGTGGCCCCTCTCCTGGACTCCTCTCCTGGGCAGCTGGAGGAAGGAGAAAGCTTGTGCAGCCTGAACCTTAGCTGGGAGCCATGCAGCTTCATCCCATTCAAAAGTAGCATGGCTTTGGGCAAGTCATTTAATCTCTCTACCTCAATCTCATCTACCTTCATCTGTGAAATGGGATAGCACTAGAAACCTTGTTCAGAGGGCCATTCACAGAGTAAGACATTTAGCTGATGACTTCTGTGCAGGAAGTGTCTGTAGTCCGGTTCTATCCATGCCAATGAAAGAGTGGGAGGGGAAGAGGTTCTGCTGCCAGATGCCACATTGGCTTCCATTTGTACCCTGTGGGGTGAGCTGGCATCCTACAGGGGTTTGTCTGCATGGGCAGTCCTGACATATGCCAGCTCCTGCAGGCACTGGACTTAAAGGCCAGTGAGTATAGTTTATAACACCTCCAGGCAACCTCAAACAGTTTGTGTGGGGCTTTGTGCCAGGGCCCATCCCCCACCTCTGCTGGCTGAGGTAGACCAGATTCCCAGTGTCCCTCACTGCCCAGCACACACTGAGCTAGGACACTCAACGTGTGTGAAGCAGCAACCAGCACGCAGTAAACACTCAGTCTTTGTAGTCTCCCTCTTAAGTCAACACATACTTGCCGAGCAGCATCTGAGGTACTGAGGTGAGGCAAACAAGCTTCTTGGGCACCAGCTGGGCAAGGTTGCAAGCTGCGTCCAGCTGACCCAAACAAACTCCATTGTTACCAGGCCCTTTCCCCATCCCCAGAGAGTCCAGGACAAGGTGGCATCCAGTGGGAGTATCCTAAAGCAGCCTGTCTCACACCAAATCCCCAGGAGCCAACAGCTCCCCCGCATACACACATGCCAGTGAGCCTTGCCACATGGGTCTCTCCCGCTGTTCCTGAGCCTCCATATGCATGCAGCTCACCTCATTCCTCCACTACATAGCTTGCACATAGCTATCACACCCAGACACCAGCCAGCACACGCTGCCATGACACCCAGGACACTTGCCCACACTTTTACTTTAAGAAGCAACATACAAAAGGCTGAGCTGAAGAGCCCCAGTCTCTCCCTCTTCATAACTTTCTCATGGAGCCTTGAGGCGTCAGGAAGTAGCTCTCAGTCCTGTGCAGGTCTCAGCCCAGTCAGCTTCCAGTCCCTTGTTTGTTGAGCCAGTGTCCCACCCTACAGCCCCTGGCACAAGTGGAGGGGCTCACCCAGTCTCTACCCCTCTGCCTTCTTCGCACAGGCCACCTTCCTGTATGCTGCAGTGTCAGGGTCGCCAGGGAGAGTGCCACTCCTGAGCGAGCCCTGCCTCGGGGTCTGCTTCCTTAGTGCCTCTCTGAGCTTGTGCCCACAGGACTTCTCAAGTGCACAGAGAACCCAGTTAACAAATGAAAACCAGAGGCCCCAAAACAGTGGCGTCAACTTTTTAGCCTTAGCACCTCCTGAGGGCACCACATTGTGTGGTACCTCTCCCAGGGTTCAAACACATGTCTACTCACCCCAGAGGGAACTGACCAAATAAGGACACCACCAAAGTCCGTCTCGGTAAAGCAGTGAGCTTTATTGGGGTTACTTACAGGAATGTGGGTGAGGGGTTACAGGAGCAGAAATGACTCAGTGACAGCTGCATCACCAAAGTTCACCCCAGCACAGTGACCGCTCATCAGCTGGGAGCCTGGAGCATACTGCACAGCCTGCAGGCATCTCAGCGAGTTGGAGAGTTCCCCTTCCAGGTGGCTCAGTTGACCTAAGTCCCTTCCAGGTATCTTGGTGCTTCTCAGGGTGTCTCTGCAGCCCTTACAGTTAAATTGGGGAGAGTGGGACCTATCTAATCAGTTTCAGGGACTCGCTGAAGCTTCTGAGTTGTCTGCTTCCTTAGTCATAAGGAGCTTCCTTCCCTGAGGATGAAATGTCTCATCTCAGAGGACACTGTTACACAACACACCAAGTGCATGGCCTGCCCACGGTGGCCTCGCCTACTCTGCTGTGGACAGACTGAGTTCTCATGCTGTGGTGCTGACCCTTCCAGAGGCTTCTGGAGCTGACCTTAGCTGTTCCATCGTATGCCTGTTTTCTTTCTACCGGCTGGAGATGGTCCTTGCGGATTGTGGGGACATTAAAAAGAATTACTCTGCACACATCCTGGCTATTAATATTTACTATTCATGATAACCACTAATTGTGCCTCAACACACTGCTCTGGTGTCAACTGCACCTGCCCAGAAAGCCAGAACCTTGCTTAACCTCTCCCTCTTCCTTCAACCTTAGCCTCCTCCAGTATCTGGATCCCAATCACATCAGCAGACAGCCCCTTACTGCAACCTCTCACCCAACCTTGTTCGGAGTCAGAGGACAGCATGATGGCCTCTAATTCTCACTCAGGAGAGTATGCGTGGTGCTCTCCCAGCTGCATCCTCTGGGCCCATGTGTCTGCATTTCTAGGAGGAAGCTCATGGCCTAACTTCCCAGGGTTTTCACAGGACCCTGTTGGGTAGAGGCATAACTGTCCTGTCCATCCTCAACTGAGCTTAGGATGAGAGGTCCCAAGTCCTTTCCTCAAGCCCTGGTACATGAGAGGAGCCACACATCCAGACCTCTCTACTGTGGGGATCTCATCCTAGAGGAAGACTCAAGAGCAGAGATCTCCCGGGGCCCCTGCCCAGCAGAGGTGTCAGTTGCATTTGGATTTTACATTATGGTCTCTTGCCTGCCATTAAGAGGACACCATCCATTCCAGGTGACCCTGATGTCACCCTTCCACCCAGTCAACTCTGGGGACAAGGCTTGAATCCTGGAGCCTGCAGCACCATGGTCTTTGCCAGTAACAATTCTACCAGAAATGCTAGCTCTCCCCTAACACCAATGCCTGTCTAGTCCAGGCTCTTGTCATGATCGAGACGCAGGGCAGGTACTAGATAGTCCTGCCCTGGACACCCTTGAGAGGTCACAGGTAAAGGCTGTGGCTGAAGTTCACAGAGCCCAGATATGCAAGACTGCATATACAGTATATGGCTTCCCAGGCAGTGGGAGCAGGGCTGACTAGAATTCTGCAGAGATTGCCTGGAGGGCTTCCTGGAAGAAGAGATCCTGGCACAGCACAAAGGGAAGCACAGGCTTTCCAGGGCTGAGGAGAGGGAGGTCAAGTGAGGCCCAGGTGCCCCTGCCTGAGCCTGTGTCCCCAGAAACCCCTTCTCCCTCTCATCACCCCCACATCCTCCCTGCCACTCCCCGCAGCTCCCTGTGGCCAACAGTACTGCAGCACTCGGCTCTGCTCCACAAACGGTTTGCTCCACTCCAGGAAGGCCACCTCCTCCTCCCCCCTCCTCCGGCTGTCACCACTCACCGCTCTAGCCTCCAGGGGGTGGGGACCCCAGAGCTGGACACACCCCACCGTAGCCCCACAGCTCAGCCAGCAGGACAGACTCACGGTCGGACGCAGGACCCCGGAGCCCCGAGGTGGGCAGTGTGCCAGGGTCGCTCACAGCCTCTTCAAGGTCAGTACAAGTTGGGTGTGCAGCCCTTCTGGAGCCCTTGAGGCCTGTGGGTCTCAGCCCAGAACCCTCACCCAGACCACGGCCCCAAGGTGGGCTTTACTCCAGGTGCACCTGAGCCAAGTGCTGGGCAAAGGGCACCCTGGGTCCACAGTCAGCACAGGTCCAGGGGTCCATCAGGAGGGACCCCAGGCTAGGAGCCAGCCCCCTGCTGAGGCCTCGCTGGGGACACTCCCCACCGGCCATGGGGAGCTAAAATTGGAAAGTGGCGAGTGGGAGGCAGCTGACACAGCTATTTTGTGCGCTCTTCATCCACTCCGGTTTCACTCTCCTGCTCCACTAACCTGATCCTGCGCTTCCCTCCCCCACCCTACCGATAAAGAGGTGTCTCAGCCCTCCAGCCACAGTGCAGAGGCTGCTCAGGAGGGCCAGGTCCGAAGTGAGCGGGGCCAGCAGTGGTCTGGTCTGAGCCGGGACTCACCAGGAGCACCTGCCCTTTAGAGAAGCTTACTGGATGGCTTCACTGGGTCCCTGACCCTTTCTGGCCCACACCTCTCTATGTAGCAAGGAGCGGGATCCCAGAGCCCTGGCTGCAGTGGAGAAGACAGATCTACAATTGGGAGATCTTGGGTTGGGGGAGATGGGGTGACCCTACCCATCTCCAAAAGGGCACTGCACCATGTTCCTCTCTCACTCAGTTCCAGGTCTGAACCTAGGCAGCCATTGGAAGACTGGAGGCCAGGCTGAAGTGGGTGGGAGGGGCTTAGGTACTGGCCCAGACCCCAGGGATGGCCCAGCAGGGTAGCCAGAGGGAGTGACCAGACACATCCTGGGCCTGATACCGGTCAGCACCTTGGACAGCAGCCAGCACCCTCCCAGTTCCTGCCTGGTCCAGCTCTGGCCACTCTGGGGCCTCAAATAGCACAACCTCCAGCCTGCAGCAAGAGCTGAGACTACACAGTACTTCACGGGGGACAGTGGGTGAACACAGGCAGGGACCTGAGATAAGACAGACTCACGGCTTGGTGGAGGAATGGGGTCAGGCAGAGCCCGGAGTTGGGAAGTTGGTTCTAGGGCAGTTCACAGGATCTCAGGGCACTTTGTAGGCAGAGCTTTGCCTAGGCTAAGGGAAGCTCACTGAGAGATGAGGAAACTGACAGTGAGCTACAGACAGAGTCTCCTCCACGGGAAAGACCCCATGGTTGGGAAGTCTTGAAGGAACCGTTTGGTGTCCCAAACCTGTCAGCCCATCAGAGAAATATGAAGGAGAGGAAGCTGGACTGTGTGAGGTCTGGACTTTGGAGAATCTTCTAAGGAAGCAAGATTGGGAGCTGCAGAGGAAGGAAGGAGGTGCTTGGGTGGGAAGATATACTGACAGAGTCCCCAGGGGCTGAATGAACCAGTCTCCTCAGAGGGCTCCACAACCTTAGTGAGGGTCCATTGGGGCGCGAGGCTGGGACTGGGGGTCCTCACTCATGGTTCTCCTTCAGCCTTCTCCAGGCCATGGGCGTCACGACAGCACTGCCCGGAGCTGAGCTTGGTCTTTACTCCCTTGTGGTGAGCGGTGCCCTGGCCTATGCTGGCCGAGGCCTCCTGGAGGCATCGCAAGGTAACAGGGGGGGGGGGTGTCCTGAAACAGGAGCCTGGAAATCCTCAGAGTTCTGACCAACAGACCAGAAATTTGGAGGCTGCAGACCCTGAGGATTCTCTAGGCCCTGGGTTGGAGCACAAGTCCAAATACATTTAAGAGACCTGCAGCCCAGAAAGCTTGCCCCCCTTCCCCACCTTCCTCAGGTGGGGTGGCCCAGGGAAGGCATACAAGAGGCCCCTACTCAAAGGCCACACTTTGTTCTCAGATGGGGCCCACAGAAAGGCCTTCCGGGAGTCTGTGAGACCTGGCTGGGAGTACCTGGGCCGGAAAATGGTAAGTTTCCCACACCTCTCAGGTTTCTGGTCCTTGGACACACCCCACCCCACGTTCTCCCCTAATCTCTATTGTTCCTCTTGTTCTCATGCTGTATGGCGAGGAAGGCTCTGAACTTCAGGACCTTCCGGCTCATTTAGGACAAACTGGCCCACTGGTTCCTGCCTTCCAGAACTAGGCAACAGTGGCGGGGATGGGGGTGGGGTAGAATGTCAGGAATGAGCAGAGTACAGGGGAGCTTCAAGGAGCAGGCCTGTCCTTTGGGACCTTCAACCATTCCCCGTTCCTGGGCACCTCCCTCAGAGTGAGGGCAGACACCTATAGCCACTATCCTCAGAACATGGGGCAGGATCTCTGATTGGCTCTTCTGTCTCCACTGCTCTCACTGCCTTACTGCTTCCTGCTCGGGCTATCCAGGACGTGGCGGACTTCGAGTGGGTGATGTGGTTTACCAACTTCCGAAACATCATCGTCTTTGCCCTCTCTGGACACGTGCTGTTTGCCAAACTCTGCACAATGGTGGCCCCCCAGGTGAGCCGGGCCTAGGGTACTTGGCCTCCTCCTGTCTGCCCCTCCTTCGTCCCGAATGCCATGGGAAATCCATCCCAGGGTCTCCCATGTGCACAGAGAGGTTAACTGGGCCTGCTCATGTCCACAGCTCCGCTCCTGGATATATGCTGTGTATGGAATCCTGGCTGTGGTGGGCACAATGGGGCCGTGGTACCTGCTGCTGCTGCTTGGCCACTGTATGGTCCTCTACGTGGCTTCACTCTTGGGCCAGCGCTGGCTATGCCTTGCCCTTGGTCTGGCCAGCCTGGCATCCTTCAAGATGGACCCTGGGATCTCTTGGCAGGTACACAGGAGTAGAGGGGATAGTGTTGAGACCCCAAAGGTCTCCCCTCTAAGCCTTCGTGTAAGGTGACCATTTGCATCCCAGCTTATCCTTCGCGCCACGATGCTGGGCTAAAACCAGCCACTGTTGCTTGGCAGGGCTGGGCCCAGCTCCTACGGGAAGCAGGGAAGGGGCTTTTCCCAGAAGCACGGATCTGCTAGCGAGCCGGGGGCTTGCTTTCTCCTTCCAGAGTGGGTTTGTAACAGGCACCTTTGATCTTCAAGACGTGCTGTTCCACGGGGGCAGCGGCTTCACTGTTCTACGGTGCATCAGCTTCGCGCTGGAGAGCTGTGCCCACCCCGACCGCCGCTACTCCCTTGCTGACCTGCTCAAGTACAACTTCTACTTGCCCTTCTTCTTCTTCGGGCCCATCATGACCTTTGACCGCTTCCATGCTCAGGTGAGGGGAAACCCCGTGGGCTCACAGAGCATGGCCGGATCTCCTTTTCCTGACTTGCTGTCTTAGACATAGCTCCCCAAGCACGAGCTCCCTGTTCTCAGGAAGCTGTGTCTCCTCTCCCCAGGCCATTTGTGGTTCCCCTCTCAGACAGGGCTCTGCCCCTCCAGGTGAGCCAAGAGCCAGTGAGGCCAGAGGGAGAGCTGTGGCGCATCCAGGCCCAGGCGGGACTCAGCGCAGCAGCCATCGTGGCCGTCGACATCTTCTTCCACTTCTTCTACATCCTCACCATCCCCAGCGATCTCAAGTTCGCTAGCCGTCTCCCAGACAGTGCTCTTGGTGGGTCCCCAGAGCAGGGTAGAGGCAGGGCCGTCGCCGGAATACTTCCATGCACTTAGCACCCACGAGTGCTAGGACCCAGCATCGAGTCTGAAATGTGTAGGGTGCACCTTTGCTTCATCACACAAAACCCTTACTCTCCCAAACTGCGGGTAGCAATTGAGGGTGTGGCTGATTTTCGTGGGTCACTGGGGCCTGGCACACACTTCTTGGGAGGTACAGGGTCTCCGTGGAGGTGGGAGTGGGACAGAAACAAGACTCTGTCCATGGGAAAGGCAAGGCTCAGAATTTGGTTGTCCATATGGGGGTGGTCAGTGCACTGACCCCCAGACAGTGATGTCACCTGTCCCCAGCGGGCTTGGCCTACTCAAACCTGGTGTACGACTGGGTGAAGGCAGCGGTCCTGTTTGGTGTCGTCAACACTGTGGCACGCCTAGATCACCTGGACCCTCCTCAGCCTCCTAAGTGCATTACGGCACTCTACGTCTTCGGGGAAACGTGAGTGAGGAGGGCGGTCTGTCGCTGATCCCGTCCCTACTTCGTTTCGTTGACCACGCCCAAAGGCTCGGCACCTCACGGACTGACATTCATATGCTCTCCCCACAGGCACTTCGACCGAGGCATCAATGACTGGCTTTGCAAGTGAGTTGGAGAACAGCATCAGCCTTCCTGCTAGGTGGTCCAACAGGTTCTGGGTCCGTAGATTGTTTTAGAGATTGGCTCTGGGCCGGAGGAAGCAGGCAGCAGTGAGGAGGCTGTGCCGCTACCTTGGTGACAGACAACTTTGGACTCTGAGGCCCCAGAAATGGTGGGAGTAGAGACACAGTTGGCAGCTTGGTATGAGATCATTTAGTAGGGATATCCGTGGAGTAGGGCAGCGCCCAAATTCCTACCTGCCACCTAGGAAGCTGGACAGGACACTTTCACACAGAAATGCCTAGTTGACACTGGGAGCACATACTTGTAGAGACTCGAGAGACATCCTTGAGGAGAACTGGGAAAATGTTTAGGCCTGAGAGTCTGGAGTCAAGAGAAGTCTGGAGGATTGGTGGTCCTCCGTCCAGTGAGCATTAGGAGTTGGGTGAAGGGGTCTCCTGGACCAGGCTCAGAGAGCCCAAGTCCTAAGAGGGAGAGTGAAGTGAGGAGGACCAAGGGGCAGCAAGGTGGGGCCACAGGGACGCTGGCAGGGACTAAGGAAGGATCCAGCAGAAAGGCACGAAGAAAGTGGTCAGCAGGAGAGGACACATGGTCCCCCGAAGACAGAGGTCAGCCTTGAAAAGCAGGAGGAAGAGAGGGATGGAGGGGCGGGAGAATGGGCAAAGAGGGGAAACACCAGTCACAGATGCTGAAGCAGGCAAGGGTGCCAGCCGAGAGATGCAGTAGGCCACGGGTGTGGTAGCCATTTCCAAGTGGGAAGATGAAGCTGAATGAAGGGATCCCAGGAAGGACTGGAGGGAGAGCATTTAAGATCCAGTATGTGAGGAGGTGGTGTGGGTGGGGAGTGACTAGCGTCTCCCAGGTGGGTGAGCAGGAAGAAGCAAGAGTTTGTAATGACAGTGGCCGGTGGCCACTGTGAGCCTGTGGGAGGTGGTAGAAATTCAAGAACTATAAGGCCAGTGGGCATGATCAGAGGAAGCTTCACTGGGCAGAGTAGGAATTTAGAAGGGGTGGGATGTCAAGTTAGGGTGTGATCCTGGGAGTGTGTGGATGAGGTAAGGTGGGGAAGAAGGCCGTGGAGATGAGGTCCGGGAGTAAAAGGCTGGTGTGTGGCAGCCAGTATGGCAGGCGCTGTGTGTAGAAATGAGAGGGGCCCCTGAACTACAGCAGTGGGGTGCAGGGCATGACAGGGGTCATGACCCAGCAGAGCTGATAGAACTTGTGCCTTGGATGTTGAAGAATCCTGACGACAGCCTACAACTTCCGCTGATGTATGTTCGGCTGAGGTGGGACTGGGGTCTGGGCTCTAGCTTGAGAGGAAGCTGGAGAAGCAGTCTCTGGAGTGAGATGCCTCATAGCAGATGAAAATCTGAGTAAGGAGAGACTGAGCCAAAGACACAGGCTTGGGTCATCTACAGACTGTTTTGAAAAATCTCTGGTCTAGGTGGGACACAGCTGGAAACTAGTGAAATCCAGCAGCAGATATGACAGTCCACGGTTTGGAGCTGCACAGGGGGAAATGCGAGGTCCAGAGGTTGGTGCACCACGCCCCGCCCCACTGTGAATCCCACGCTCTTGAAGGCTCTTCTCCCATCTTCCCTGCAGATACGTATACGACCACATTGGTAAGGATCATTCCACTGTGATCCCAGAGCTGGCCGCCTCCGTTGCCACCTTCGTCATCACCACTCTGTGGCTTGGGCCTTGTGACATCGTCTACCTGTGGTCTGTTCTTAACTGCTTTGGCCTCAACTTTGAGCTCTGGGTACAGAAGCTGGCAGAGCGTGGGCCGCTGGCACACATCGAGGTGGGCAGAAGGTTCCAGGCTGTGGCTGGCTGGGATCAGCCTGATAACAGGAGATAGTGGCATGGTGCTTTCTGGAGTCATCCAGGCACACTTGGTCCCTGGTCCAGAACTTTCTCCCTACACCTCTCTTGTTTCACCCAGTGGGAGCCTGGGTCTCCCTGATGTCTGAGTGTCAGAGCCTGGCTGCATTAGCGTTTATCATCCCTCTGGGCCTGAGTGACTGACTGACCATGTCCCTCTCTCCTGGCCCTCTTGTCAACATATTCTTGTACGGCAGGCCCGGCTATCAGAGCAGATGTCTCGGAGGGTCCGGGCCCTCTGTGGGGCTGTAAATTTCTGGGCTATCATCATGTACAATCTCGTGAGCCTGAACAGCCTTGAGTTCACAGAGCTGGTTGCCCGACGCCTGATACTTACAGGTAAGGGGCAGAGTGAGAGGATGCAGCATGTGTCCATCCTCACAGGAAGGACAAGAACCTCTGATCTACCTAACACACAGGCGACACCCTAGCACCCCGAGGGACTCAGCAGGAGTGTGTGATGCGAGACAGAGTCTCTAGGACAGGATGCTCCAGGTATCATGGCTCCTTCTCCAACAGGCTTCCCCCAGACCACACTGGCGGTCTTGTTTGTCACCTACTGTGGTGTCCAGCTGGTAAAGGAACGTGAGAGATCCCTGGCACTGGAGGAAGAGCAGAGGCAGGACAAAGAGAAGCTGGAGTAGGCGTGGGAACAGAGGACCAGGATCTGCTCAGCTGCTTCTAGGCCCCAGGCCCAGGCCATGGTGCCTGACCAATAGAATAAAAGACTTTTCTACCATAGTAGTCTCCTGGCTCCTTGTCCACTCTGGGCAGAGGGTTGGCAGTTCCAGGCTTTGGGGGAAGGGCCATACACAAGACATGATGAGGTGTCCTGTGAGCACAGGACCACCCACTTGAAAGCGCAACATTGGTATAATCAAGCCTTTAATCCTCAGCACTCTGGACACTGGTTTTTTGTTGTTTTGGTTTTGGTTTTGGTTTTGGGGGTTTTTTTTGTTTTGTTTTTTGGTTTTTTTTTGTTTTTTTTTTTTTTTTTTTTTTTTTTTTTTTTTTTTT
>JADRCG010007234.1:0-11169 GCA_019844195.1 Rhabdomys dilectus
ACACACACACACACACACAAGCACAAAAACAAAGAGGAAAGTTAAAAAACCTTTCTGGAAACCAAGCCTGCACTCCCGTATCCAGCCATGCCTGAAGCCAGCCATTTTGAACCATTGGCATGGGCCAATAGACCCCATGTGGTGACTCATCACTGTCAGCTGGATGTCCTCCCTTTTGAAGTCTTATTCGCTCACCCTTGTCCCCAAGAGAAAACAAACGCAGCCTGGGCGGAATGCTGCATACCTGGAACACCAGCATTCCAGAGGTAAGGAGGAAGGGGAGGAGACTGTGGGTCACACCTGTAACCTCTCAGTGGGGAGGCAGCTGCAGTGAGACCATCTTGGTTTCAAGACTAGCCAGGAATTATACACACACACACACACACACACACACACACACTCACTCACTCCAGAGACAGTCTGGGCTTCAGAGTAAGACCTCATCTCAAACAGAACAGAATAAACTCTGCTCATTCAGCCAGCCAGTATTTATTAGATATCCGGCCCATGCTCAGACACATGTTGGGGTGCTGATGGGGACCCCCACAATGACCACACCCGCCCCTTATAGCAATCTGGTCTATAAGAGCTTATACAAACTACTGAGCAACAGTAGCTACACCTGCAGGAAGTTCTGAAAGCCACAGAGAGGTGCATGTTGGGTTGCTAGGAGCAGCGAAGGGCCTCTGAGGACAGGATATGTTGTCAGCGGGGTCAAGAGGGTCCAGGCACACAAATCCAGGGCCAGGGCCACAGTGAGAGTCCAGGGCAGCTCCTACATCTAGAAAGGGATGTTGGGATTGCAAGAAGGGAAAATAGAGGGATGTGGACGGGGTAGGTTGTGGCTGAGGTACACGGAGGTGGGTTAGGGAGGAGCCTGAGGATGTCCAAGCACAGCAGAGAGGCAGGAGCTTCGGGCAGAGGGCATCTATGGTCTCCCCTTCCTCCTCAGAGAGTGGTGTAGAAATACATGGCTATCAGCATCACAGGAAGCTGGATGGGAAAAGGATAAGACTGGGCACTCTAGTCCAAACTCACGTATCCCCCAAGCCCACACCCACACCCCTGGACACCCACACAGCTCCCCCCACCCACAGCCCCACAGGTTCTCACTGTCCACATCAAGATGGCAAAGCCAAACCATGATATGCCCCACGTGTAGCTGTCAATGGCATGGCCGATGTGCTCGAAGCAACCCTGGAGAAAGAGACAGCAGGGGCTTGTGAAAATGCCACACGAGGCTGGTGGGTGATGGAGAGTCACCATGTGTCCTGGGAGACATCCTTTTCTTCCCTTTGCCTTGGTTTTCCCATCTTTGTAATGGGAATTTTGGGCATGTCTGCCTTCTGGGACCTTCAGCCATAAAAGTGCTCTTGAATCCCCCAGCTCTGAGGCAGCTTTCTGAAATTCTGACGGCCGCAGTTGGTATGGGCTTGCTTATGTTCAGCCTGGCTTTCTGTGCCACCCATAAACCTAAGGATTCTAGGTAGGTGCTCAACCACTGAACCCTAGCCTTGGCTCCTTTTTGCTTTTGAGGCAGGCTGGAGCTCTCGAAGTTGCTCAGGCTGGTCATGAATCAGACTGCCTCAGCTTAACAAATGAGCAGGATGACGGGCATGCATGCGAGGCCCAGCTCCAGCAACTGATAGCATTCTTGTTGCTTCTGTCATTCCCAGCCAACCAGCTGCAGACATCCAGTCTGAATCAGTGCGCCTGTGCATCCTGTTGACCCGGACGAAGAGCTGGGAGGACCAGGGAGAAGGGAAAGAAAGAAAAGGCCAGAGAGGAGAGGCCGGAAGACAGAGGGTCAGACAGACAGTAGAAGAGGAAAAGGGAGAAACCAGAGGACAAAGAGACACACCTTGGTAAATAGGTAGTCCATGTGGCCTACTCGGCAGCCATCTTCATTGATGGGAATGAAGTTCCCTGTCCGACGGCAGCACAGTGGGGGCCACGGGAACACCACTTCTGGGGTGGCTTCCCGGAAGGCTGATGTGTAATTCACCCAGTCCATGGGGCCAGATGTGCCACAGCACTTTTGCTGGAGAAACAGCCAGGATTTAGGTAGGGCTAGCGGTGAGGTACGCACGCGAGTGTGTAAACCAGTAAGCTAATAAGATTTGGCCCAAATCATTGCTGATAACCGTGCTGACAAATTAGATTTCGGGGGTGGGAGGGCAAGCAGTTAAGAGCACCTGCAGTTCTTCAAGAAGATCCAAATTCAGTTCCCAGCACCCATGTTGAGTGGCTCACAACTACCTGTAACTCGGGTTCCAGAGGATTGGATGTCCTCTTCTGACCTCTGTGAGCACCCACACACAAGTATGCCATGTACACACGGACACTCGACACTCGTATGCACATAGCAATTTTTAAATCAAATTTTATAAAAGACAGATTTATGGCGTTTCTCAACCCACCGAGTCGTTTGTTGTAGTTTTTGGGGCAGGGTCTCATTGTGTAACCCAGGCGGGTTTCAAACTGGGGGCTGCCTGCCTCAGTCTCCCAAGTGCTACGATTCCAGCCGTGGACCACAATGCCCAGCTCAAATGAGTATTTCATCAGAAGCCCTTAGCTTCAGCTCTTAGCTGAGGAAGACAAGTGTGGGTACCCTTTAAACATAGTTCAGTTTCGGGGCCACTGCAGACTTGGGCTGAACTGAGCTGGGATTCTTCTTCCTCCTCCTCCTCTTCCTTTTCCTCCTCTTCCTCTTCCTTTTCCTCTTCCTCCTCTTCCTTTTCCTCCTCCTCCTCTTCCTTTTCTCCTCCTCCCTTTCTTCTTCTTTTGCAATATTATGTTGGATGCAATTACTACGGCAGCTTCACCTTTAATCCCAGTATTCGGGAGGCAGAGGCAGGCAGATCTCTAGGCCAGCCTGGTCTACAGAGTGAGATCTAGGACAGCCAGCAGAGTGTTTTGGAAAAGAAAAAGAAAGGAAAAGAAAAGAAGAGAATGCAGCTTCTGAGGTAACTATGGGTGTCTTGTCTTAGAGACCTGGAATCCCTGAACTGAGGTGGAATCAGAAGAACAGGGATTTCAAAGTCATCCTTGGGTGAATAAGAGCCAAGGACTGACCTGGACTACAGGAAACTGTTTTAAAAGTGCTTTGAGGGCTGGGTGTGGCAGGATATGCCTGTGTTGGTTCTGTACTTGAGAGGTTGAAACAGGAGAATTAGAAGCTCAAGGCCAGCCATGGCTTTGGAATAAGTTTCAGTCTAGGTTATCTATGTAGTGAAAGTGTGGCTTTGTTTTTTTGTTGTTGTTGGGTTTTTGTTTTGTTTTGTTTTGTTGGTCTGGTTTTTGGAGACAGAGTTTCTCTGTGTAGCCTTGGCTGTCCTGGAACTCACAGAGATCGGAGTGCCTCTGCCTCTCAAGAGTGCTGGCAGTAAAGTTCTATCCCATCACTCTCAGCTTGTGTCATCTTGCTTGTTTGGTTGTTTGGCTGGTTTCGGAGAGAAGAGTCTCACTATGTAGCCCTGGCTGGCCTTGAATTTATCAGCTCTACCTGCTGGGGTTACGGCATGAGCCACCACGTTGGGCTGGGCTGGGCTGAAACGCTTGTCTTAAAAAGTACACAGGGCTAGCGAACTGGGTCAGAGGTTAAGGCACTCTTGCAGAGGACCTGGGTTCTGTTTTCATCACCTACATTAAAAGGCTCACAACCACTCCAGTTCCAGGGGATCCGATGCCCTCTTCTGGTTCCAGGGTACTGCACACACAGGCATACAGCATGCAAAAACACTCATGCACATAAAATCGGGAAAAAAAATTCTTTTTTCTATTTTTAGTGTGTCTCTTTGTGCAGCTTGTGTGTTTTTGCGTGTGTGGGGTATTGCACATGTGTGCACATGCGTGTGGAGGTCTTAAGTTGAAGAACCATCCTAGGATGATTCTTCCATCTCACTTATTGAGGTAGTGTGTCTCTGTCAACACAGAACCTTCCGATTTGGCTAGTCTAGTCAATCAGCTTGCTCTGGAGGTGCCTGGGGAGGGCATGTCCCCGGCCTCCACCTTCTGAGGTTGAAATGACATCCCCAGCCCTCATTTATCTGGGTTTCTGGAGATCTGAACTCTGATCCCCTTATTTGTAGAACAAACACCTAACCACTGAGCCATCTCCCCAACTCTCGATAAATAAATATTTTAAAATGTAATAAAGGAGTCTCACGTGGTGGAGCAGGGCTGTAATCCTAGCTACTCAGGAGACTGAGACAGAGAATCACATGTTTAAGGACTGCCTGGGCTACATAGTGAATTGAAGGGTAGCCCAGATAATTCATGGTGACCCTATCTCAAAAGTTGAGAGAGAGAGAGAGAAAGACAGAGAAAGAGAAAGAAAGAAAGAGAGAGAGGAGGTAGGGTAATGAATAGGTAAACAATAGAGCCCTTGCCTAGAAGGTATGAGTTCCTGGATTCCATCCCTAGCCACATACGGAGGCAGAAAGAGAATAATAGGCTCAAGTCTAGCCTGGGCTACCTAGTAAGGGTTATTTTTGTCATTGTGATTATAATGAGAGGAGAATCACCTTAGTGTTACAATGCAGACAGCCCCACCACTTCCCACCTGAAAGGGGAACTTCTTTTCTGAGTTTGTTGTCTACAGAACCAGAGTGACCAAAGGCACTCCTACCCCACCTCGGTCCCCAGAGTGACCAAAGGCACTCCTACCCCACCTCGGTCCCCAGAGTGACCAAAGGCACTCCTATCCCACCTCGGTCCACAGAGTGGAAATATTTATTCTGTCAGTGAGTACACGGAGACCAACCCACCTCAATCATGATCCGGTCCCAGAGGTGGGTTAGCTCCTGGCCCTGGTCAGTGTCTGCACTGTAGTAGGTCAACATTTGCTTGGTTATCAGGGACGGGTTGGACACCATCTGAGGAAGGACAGGGAAGAGCAGGAGCCAGCTGGTTAGGGATGGGGGCCTACTTCCTGTATGCCCTGCAACTCTAGGGTTGCCCACACCACAGTGCCAGCTCCCATAGCATTCTGCCCCCCCCCACTCACTCCCACCCCCCACTCACATAGTCTCGGTGGGTGTAGGATGTGATGCAGGAGGCACACTCAAAGATGTAGACGACAAGCATCAGCAGCAGGTACTGTAGAGAGAGTGAGGGCGCCCTTGAGTCTATGTAGACCTCGATGGTAGCTTGGGAACCACTACATGTAGACCAGGCTGGTTTCAAATTTACAGAAATTTGCACCCCCTTCCACACCACCAAGAGATGGGATTAAAGATGTACCATTACTCCCAGCCCCAAACCAGCCCTTTGTTCAGAGGGAGAGTGCTCTGCAGCTTGTATTAAATTCTGGGTTCGGTTCCCAGCAGTGCATGCACGCATGCCAAACAAACAGACAGAGGGACTGATTTTGAAACGAGTGTGTGAGGTGAAAGATTGGTCAGTAGTGGCTCACACCTTTAATCCCAGCACTCAAGGCAGGGGTAGGAGATCTTGGAGTTCAAGACCAGCCTGGTCTATAGAGCAAGCTCCAGGGCAGCTGGGACTACATAGAAAGACCATATCTCAAAAGAAACAACAAGCAAAAACAGTAGTTAGATTGACTTTCAGGCTTTGATTACATTACTGTGACAGAAGTATGCGATTGAGACTGAGGGAGAAAGGAGGGAACCAAGAAAGCAGTTCTTGTAGTAGAAATGGTAGTAGAAATGGTAGTGCAGTTTGAATCTCAGCTCTTGAGGTGGGAGCAGGCGGATACCTGGTCTACAGCATGAGATAGAAGGAGGCGGGAGGGAGTGGGAAGGAAGCTCTCAGTTAACACATTAGTTAACAATAGGAAGCTCTATTTTACACATAGTAAAGCTCACGGCTCCTAAACCTGCTCCCCTCCCAGTCCCATCCTGCACTGTATTCCGACTGTTAGACACTGCTGCCCCCTTCTGGCCACAGGACCTTTGCTCATGCTGCTCTGTCCACCAGAGACGCTCTCAAGCGTCACCACCTGCTTTTCCTGGCGTCTGCTGGCGGTAGGTTTTCATCCACTTCCCCGGGCTCTCTTCACTCCCTCAGATCAAGGGGTTTTTAAAGTTGCGCTTAGTGTTCCTTGTTCAGTACATATCTGTTGACTAAGCGATAATTCTAGGAGCCAAAGGTCCCACCGCGGCAGAGTAAGCACCGAACCGTTCCCCTGGGACCCCTCATTCTCCCCAACACCTGGCAAAGGGAGTGACCTCCTTCTTTGAGCTTCACGGGTTTATTTCTCTGCCTGCGGCTTCTGGGAAAACTGAGGGTTCATTGAATGAGGCAAGGATCAAATGTGTGGGCTTCCTGAGCCTGGCGGTTCAATTCCAAGCAGTCCCAGGTTACACCGTTAACTGAAGGGCAACCGAAGCATGTGAGACCCTGCCTCAAACAAAAGAGGATGGGCTTGTGCGTGGTGGTGGTGCACAACTATAATCCCAATGGATGAGAGGCAGCCGGGGCTTCCTAGGGAGAAGACAAAGGGCGAGGGAGCCAAGAGATGGCTTAGTGAAAGCCCCATGCTGCTTTTGCAGAGGACCTGAGTTCAGAGCCCGGCCCCTCTCCCCCCAGTCAGGCTGCTCACCAGCACCGCAACTCCAGCTTCAGGGGATCCAACTCCTTCCTCTGGTTTCTTTGAACACCGAACAAGAGTATACACGCACACACACACACACACACACTCACACACACACACACACACACACACACACTCACACACTCACACACACACACTCACACACCAATAAAAAAAATACAATAAACCTTAAATACAAACTACCATTGGAGTCAAGAGCGGACCTGCTCAAGTGTAACTGGGCTGTGTGGTCCAGGATAAGCATAGTCACCTCTCTAAACTCCAGCTTCAGTCTTCTGTCGAATAGTGGAGAGGCCATGACGGTGGTGGCATTCATGATAGGCCATGTAACATAGATGAACTAATCTGTTGGGTTCCTGGCTTAAGTGGCATCCTTGGTAAACGATAGCTGTGTTATTACATTTTTCATTGTTACTGATGCCACAACTCAGGACCACAGATCTTGGAGAGCAAATAATTGGGTTCCAATTCATGTATGCATGCATGTGTGTGTGTATGTATGTATGTATGTATGTATGTATGTATGTATATGTGTATATTTGTATATGTATATATGCACATATGTATATGTTTATATTGCTTTTAGGAGCCTCCTAGCAGCTGTGCTGAACAGTCCTCTTCTCCTTGCCCCCCTGGTTCCTCTGTACAATGAGGGTGATGGCTGAAGCTAAGTCATGGTACCAGGCCATGGTGAATGAAATGGTGTTTGTGAGATCTTTAAGTGACGTGCCATGAATGAGCCACACTTGTGGCCCTGCTGTCACCCATGGCTGATGGCCAGTGCTGCCCTCCCTGTCCTGGGATCTCACCGTGAGGATCATGTATCGCCGACGACAGAGTGCAGCTCCTACACCAAAGCTGGCCACCACGAAGAAGGAGAAGCCGCAGAAGATGGCAATCCAGGCCCCAGCGAAGACGTCATCCTTGCCTGAGACGCCCATCAGTGGGTATACGCGGTACTGGTCAGCTGTTACCCACACTGTCTCCGCAAACAGGGCCAGGCCTGACAGCTAGACCAGGAAACATTAGTCCAGCAGTTGGTTTATGCAAGTCTCCAGAATGCAGGCCTTTCCTGGTCCACAACCTCCCGTTCCCTTGGGGTAAAGTGGGCTTGGAAGGGAGGATGACTCACATCGTTATGAGCAGGGATGGGGGGCAGGTAGGGAAAAGCCAAGAAGGAAGGAAAGGTCCAGCCAGAAGCTCAGCCCCCACATCCCAGGGGCCAGTTGCTTCAACAATAAAAAGCTTAGCAAGCAGGGTGGGCACAGGGCAACTGTCGTGCTGGCCTGTCGTGCTGGCCTCCATGCTTGCAGTGCTGTTCGGAGCATCTTATGGGTGGGAAGAACTATATAACACTTGCACCAACTCTCTGGTAAGTCAGTTCATCCTACAGGTACACTGTCCCGGGCAAGGCTGGGACCGGCTAACGGGGCTATTCTCTGCAGCATTGTGATAAGGGAAGTGGAGGCCACATGACAGAACCCCTGTGTGACTGTCAGATGCCTGGAGTCTGGCATTCTGCGGTCTTCTATGGAGCAGCCTAGAGGCCATGTGAGCTACTGAAAGGCACTCAGCAGGGTGAGGTACACTAGAACAAGAAAATGGGCTAATCTGTTCCTATTTGCTTGTGTTTGCTTAAAGAAATAACAGAAAGACTGGAGGTCTCTCTGAGTTGGTAGAGAGCTTCTTTAGCATGCAGAAAGCCCTGTGCTCAACTGCCAGTCTTGTATGAAGTGGGCCAGCTGGGGCATACCTGTGATCCCAGCCAGCCTTTGGGAAGTAGAGGCAGAAGGATCCAAAATTCAAGGATATTCTTAGCTACACAGGGAGTTTGAGGCTAGACTAGACTACACGAGAGACCTTCTCTCAAAAAATAACAAAAACAACCCAGGTATGGTGGAACATATCTTTAGACCCAGCATTCCAGAGGCAGAGGCAGATGGTCTCTGAGTTTGAGGACAGCCTGGCCTACAAAACAAGTCCAGGACAGCCAGGGGTGGTTACACTGAGAAACCCTGTCTCGAGAAAAAAACAAAACAAAACAAAACAAAACAAAACACCACCACCACCAAAAATCTGGTCACTACAGGGTTGTCATGGGGACAGAGGAATTAAAAACTCTGTTCTCTGTAATGCCAGGCATGATGGCATACACCTTTCATCCCAGCACCTAGCAGGCAGAGCAGAGGTGATGGATCTGTGTTTCATCTACACAGAAACTCTGTCTTAAAAATCAGAGATGAATGGGCCGGGTGGTGGTGGCACACGCCTTTGATCCCAGCACTTGGGAGGCAGAGGCAGGCGGATTTCTGAGTTCAAGCCCAGCCTGGTCTACAGAGTGAGTGCCAGGACAGCCAGGGCTACACAGAGAAACCCTGTCTCGATAAACCAAAAAAAAAAAAAAAAAAAAAAAAAAAAAAAAAAAAAAAAAAAAAAAACCAAAAAAAAAAATCAGAGATGAAGAAAGAGGAGGAGAAAAAGAGGAAAGACAATTTCTGTGGAAAGGCTTTGGTTGTTGTCTTGGGTTTTTGACACAAGGTCTTATAATGTAGCCTACGCTGGCCTGGACTTACTGTGTAATCTAGAGTGGTCTCAAACTTGTGGCAATCCTCTTACCTTAGCCTCCTTAGTGCCACAGGTGTGTGCTATCACATGGGGCTATGCTGTAGATATTGTGATGGATGAATCACTGTGTATGGGGGCGGGGCATGTGAAAATCACTGTTGTAACCAGCTGTAGTATCCCATCACTCTGCACCATACAAACAGCATACTGGTTTGCTGGATTGTATTCTAAAATCATTAGTCTAGGAGCTGTTTGTATCCTCAAAGCATCTGTGTTGTACCTCTCTCTTGCTGATGAGAAAGCCAGGGGTTGCAGAGGTGATACTGGTGGCCTCAGGTCCCATAACTAGCAGAACATGGGATATGAACCCAAGCTTGCCTGGCTCAGGGCAACACCCAAGCATCACATAGTTTTCCTCTTTTTCAGGGTGTGTAGGGGGGTTCGAGACAGGGTTTCTCTGTATATCCCTGGCTGTCTTGGAACTCACTCTGTAGACCAGGCTGGCCTTGAACTCAGAAATCCACCTGCCTCTGCCTCCCAAGTGCTGGAATTAAAGGTGTGCGCCACCACTGCCTGGCGTAGTTTTCCTCTTAAAAACCAACATCACATCACCAGCTGGACAGTGGTGGCTCATGCCTTTAATCCTAGAACCCAGGGGGGCAGAGGCAGGAGGATCTCTGAGTTCAAGGCCAACCTGGTCTCCAGAGTGAGTTCTAGAACTTGACAGATTCTCTTGACATTACTTTCCAACTTTCATTCTCTCTCTGTCTCTCTCTCTCCCTCTCTCTCTCCCTCTCTCTCTCTCTTTTTCTCTCTCTCTCCTGCCCTCACTCTTCCTCCTTCTCCTCTCTCGAAACAGAATTTCACACACTGTTGTCTAGATTGGCTTCAGACTCACAGCAATTCTCTGGTCTCAGCCTTCCAAAAGCTGTGATTGTGTGTGTGTGTGTACTACTCTTCTTGTCTATCAAGTGTTTTCCCTGAGTTGTGGATGAATCTACATGATCCACAAGGAGGATTCAGTATCGGACAAGGAGGATTCACAAAGAACAGGCTGCTCCCTTTGTAAGGTCAAGTAGCTGGGACCTACGCCCTTTAGGATCTGGGCCTGCAGCACATAGACCTGGGGTCTCAGCCCAACCTTAGGTCTGTGGCTGCCACCTCCCCACCACTTTCCTGCTCCCATTATTCCTGCCTCTCACCAGAATAATGATGTTGCCCACGACCAGCAGCCCCACCACCACAGGAGACCCCTTCTCTCCCTCTGTCGCTGCAGAAGCCATCTTCCTGCTGGGGACACAGAAGCAGGGCAGAAGTTAGGAGGGAAGGAGGCAAGGCTCAGCCAGACTGTCTTCTCCGCTCCATACCCCATCTGCCAGGAGATACTCATGGGCTGCAGAGCCCAGTCTGGTATCCTTATGCCCAGAGTCCCACAGCTGGGCAATGAGCCTTCTACAGAAAAAGAAAAACTGGCCAGCCTCTAACTGCTGGGCAGCTGTTGCCCTCCCCAGCCCTCCTGCCCCATCAACTCCCAGAAGCCCTCCTCACCTTCTCTACAGAAGCCTCTCTGGCCAGCCCCAGGTACAGCAGCTCCCTATATATGCCCAAACCCCTCCCTCAGCCAGTCTCCGGGGAGGAGGGGACAGGAGTTCAGCAGCTGATCGTGATAGATTTTATGAGCTTCTTGACACTCGAGTGATTTACAGACTTGAAATTCAGGACTATGCTCCTGACTGGTCACTGGGGCAAGGTGATATATGTACCCAGAGCCTCTAATTCCCAGGCTACAGCGGTGCAGGAGGGGTGGAGGGTGGGGGACAGGTTAATCACTTTATCTGTCCTTTCCTTAGAGGCACTGTGGGCTTTCCTGAGAGCAGGGGCCAGGCGTCAGATCCACGACAGAGCCTCATGGAAATCCCACATTAGAACTTCTGCAGCTATGGAGGCCAGGAGCTCAGAGGGAGGACGAGAGAGAGAGAGAGAGAGAGAGAGAGAGAGAGAGAGAGAGAGAGAGAGAGAGAGAGAGA
>JADRCG010007235.1:0-18559 GCA_019844195.1 Rhabdomys dilectus
TGTGTGTGTGTGTGTGTGTGTGATTTCCCCCATTTTCTTTCCTCTCATTAGAGGCTTCCATAGGCAGCAGCCCTGTTGGTTAGTATCTACACAGACCCCTGTTATTCACCCTTGCCTGTTATTTGCACTGACCCCAGCTGCTGGATTCATACTTGGCCATCCTCGGATTAAATCTGTGGTGTCAAAACTGGTCTTTAACAATTTTTGTTTCCTAATGCGATCTATCTGTCCCCTGAATACATTATACTATATCTAACATCTTTGATTCTATGTATTGTGGTTTTATTGTTGTTAACTTGCAAATCCATATCATATTTGTCTTTCTAAGGATGGGATAACTCACTCCAGATTTTTTCTACACATTTACCTGTGAATTTCATAATTTCTTTCGTTTTGTTTTTCTTTCTTTTCTGTTCTCTCTTTCCTTCATTTTTTTTGTAATGTAATAGTAATATACTGCTATGTAAATCTTTAATATTTTTATTATCCATTATTCTGTTGAGGTACATCTATGTTGTTTCCAATTTCTGGCCATTATGAATATATCAGAAATATATATATATTTGAGCAACTGATTTTCTGGTAGAACGAAGCATTCTTTGGCATATGCCTAAGAGTTGTAAAGCTGGATCTTGAGGTAGATTCCCATCTTCCTGCAGAACTGACACACTGGCTTAATTAGGGGTTGATCAAGTTTAACTCTCATCAGTACTACAGATGATTGTTCTGTGCATTTCTTATCTTCAGCAGAGTGGGTTGTCACAGATGAAATCTCAAAGTAGTAATTGTAATATGTGGCTCATGGATGTTGTGCATCTCTTTCAGTGTTTCTCAGTCACATAATTTTGTATTTATTTTGATAATTATTTTTACATCAACCACTGATAATTGGTTTAATTGTTTTCTTGATATCTAGTTTTTGGAGCTCTTTGCATATTTTGGGTGTTATCTCTCTATCATATGTGTAGTTGGTAAAATCTTTTACACATTCTGTAGATTGCTGCTTTTTCCAAATGATGTTGTCCTTTGGTATGCAGATGCTTCTCAGTTTCACGAGGTTCCATATATAAAGTGCTGTGTCTAGTGCATGGGCTAAGGGTGTTCTTTACAGAAAGTTGTGTCCTCTGGCAAAGAGTTGAAACAATTTTTCACTTTCACTTCTACTAGGTTTGGCATATCTGGATTTATGTGGATTTGGTCCAATTACCAGATACTCCAAGATATTTTATATTACTTGAGGCTATCATTTATTTCTCTGGAACCACAATCACCATTATTAAGTAAATTTTATAATATATATTTTAAAAATATCAAATCAAAATATGAAATATAATTTGATGTAGTTCTTATTTTCTGAGATAATAAACAATTTAAAGCCATTTAAGCCTAATATACACATATAAAGCTATCATAGCCATTTAAAAATCTACAGACATTCTAACATTTTCAAAGTAAATAGTTATAAAGTTCCATGTACTTCAGTTTATGCCTACAAAACTTATTTTAACATAAATTCATCCAAACTACTTGATCAGTGACTTCAACTGTTACCATTACATAGTCTGTACTTCTGCCTAGTTATTTGTAGTAGTCCTTAAAGTTGTGTTATAACTTGACTTAAAATAGTTTTCTGAGAGATATCTACACAAAAAAAACATGTAAGGAAAGGCTTGTATTGTACCCTGTAAATGAAAATATGTTATATAAAATTATATCATAGTTCTGGAGACAACAACTTACAGTGTTTTATAATATCATTGATAGTAATTTTAATAATAAGTAAATATTTATTAAGCCTTTGAGAATAATGAAGTAAAAGCAATGACCAAAATTAACCTTACATTATTCTTTGAAGAATCAAATAATTGATCTACCATTACAACCTTCAGTGCCGACTTGAACTCATTACTCAGTTGCAAATCATTACCCATAAAGTCTATTTCTGCAAAATATCAAGTATACACACAATAATGAATATATGACTAATATGACTCATATACACATATTTAATTACATATATGAAATATATACATACATACATATGTGTGTGTGTGTGTGTGTGTGTGTAATGCTTTAACTCATTTCTATAGTTTTTTTTTTTTTTTGGTTAAATGTCTCAGACTTCAACTAGGATATAAATTCATAGATCATTGATTATTCTCAACCTCAGATTATAAGATGCTCTGTTTTTCCCAAATCAAGCTAAAAAATATATCATTGTGCTTAGTGTTAGGCAACATTTGCCAGATGATTTCATCATCACCAAATATGAAAATGCATTATTACCACAATCTTGAGATTATCACCCAGAAGATCACAAAGGTGAATGTCATGAGCAAATTTAGATAAACTATTGATGATAATGGCTTCTCTGATAAAGTTGTTCAGTTTCCATGTCATATTGCCTCTGATTATGTTTGTAAATCTATGTTAAGAAAGTTTGTTTATGTCATAGGTAGTCTCTGCTATTGATGTTCAAAGTCTATACTTATGAACTTATAATTTTATTTATGAGGGTCCTTTTCTAAGATATCAAGTTCCAAGTCATAGTTGAATACTTACTTGAAAAACTAGTTTATTTTAGGTTGTAAGTAATTCTACCATTAACTGTAAAAATTTCCAGATACATATAGGAACTGTGACTATAAATATTCAGAAACTTCATTATTTTTATCATTTTTATCATCTAAGTAGCAGACTTTGATAAAAGAAGAGCTATTATTATTAGTCTATGTGAATTTCCATTAAAGTGAGGTTTTAAGGTTCCCTGACATAATATTAGATATTTTCTCTCTCAGTGGGTAGTAGAATAGATAGGTTCATCATACCGCTCCAGGTAAAATTTGGAATGAAATATATGAAGCTTTATCTGCATAAATAATTCTTTATTAGTTTGCATGAGTCTACTTCCTAGTTTGTATGAACTTAGTTTGACTCAGGTTTCCTAATGAATGTGTGTAATCCATATTCATCATACTTTCCCTAAACATTCAGACTTCCAGCCTCAATATTCAGGATAGGAATAATAAAGATTCTCTGGCTTTCATCATATAAATTATATATTTATATAAAATGTCTCATTCTTGCCTGCAATTTTAATTATTTTTTCTTTTTGTGAGGCATGTAATATTACAAGAATTTTTAAGTTTGCAAAGAAAATCTTTTTGGACTCAATTCTCATAAAGCACACTTATACAGTTGTATCTTCATGACTTAATCATCCCTAAGCTCTATCTCTTAATATCATTACCCTCAGTTTAAGTGTTACCCAAGTTTATTAGGGAGCTGATATAAATAATAAGCCTGTTCTACCTTTGATTCTTTTGCTTTTAGTAATTATTTCCTTACCCCAAAATAGTCAATTTCAGTGAAAGAGAGAACTATTTTCTTAAGAAATGCAGTGTGTGTGTGTGTGTGTGCCTGTGCGTGTGTTTGCATGTTTTTGTGTGCATGTAGTCTTCTTTATAAAGTTGAAGAAGTTATGAATCCAAAGTACAGTGGAACATTGTAGAACTTATGATATAATTACAGAATAGAGGAATTCTGATAGGCAAATGAGTCTTCTATATCAAGTCCCCTTTATGGCTCAAGGAACATTATAAAGAAAGGACAGAAAGCTTCTAAGAGTCATCAGCAATGAAGTTCTACAAGAAATATTGCTATTCTGAGACAACAATTGCATATATGAAAGAAAACTGGTTGTAATGCAATGCATATGTTTGTGCTACCTTAACCCAGAAATAATTCTCTGCCTGAAGGAGAGACAAAGTCATGGAATGAAACCTCTCCCACACACACAGCTGAGATGATACTGGTAATTTAAAGCTGCTGGGGAGAGAGAATCAGCTTACTTCAAGGTTTTTAAATTTTGTAAAATAATGCTCATTCCAGAGATAGCCTCACATCTAAGAGTATGTGGAAAATACATGTGAGTTTTAATGGGTTCCTATTTATTTACATTTTTATATTTACTTTGTGAGATTATAATATGATTATGACACTTTACCTATTTCTTTCCTACCTGTAAGCCTTCCACTTACTCTTCCATTCCTTATTCTTTCTCAAATTCATAATTCCATTTCTTTTACTATCCATATGTATGTATGTATGTATATCCTAAATTAAAAAATAAACCAACTTGTATATTTGCATAATATTTTTAGATCTGATTATTTTACATCTTATAAACAATTAGCATGTCCTTTACAGATAAAGACTATTTCTCTGGTACTTAACATTTATGGGTTTCTGTAGATTTTTAGCTTAGTTGGAAACAGAGGCAAGCCTAGAACTAGCTACATGTTTCATAGAACACAACAGTATGTACACATAGCTGCATTTCATTTGTTCATGAAATTGTCCAATCTTCCTTGACTTTATTTTGATACTTTGCGACTATTCTGGTATTTTAGAGTCAATGGCCTCTTCCTAAAGAGATGCATCTCAAAGGGAAGGCCTGGACAAACACATTATATGACACTCCTACACTTCATCTCAGATGTATTTAAGGTAATAATTTTGAGATGAGCTTCATAAACTATTATGATCACATCATCTGCATATTTTCAGGTGTCCTTATAACAGTGAGGCAGTGAGTTAGAGTGAGAAAGGATATTTATAAGAATGAAGCACAGATCAAAGTGGGAAAAAAAACTATAGTAGCCACATTTAAAAGTGAGTCACAGATTTAACATCACAGTAAGTAAACACACCAGAAACTAATAAAGCCATAAATCCAGGCTCTCCTGTTCTTGCCCTATAACCTAGGCTCTCCTATGATGTATTGAGAGTTACACAATATAGTATAGTAGAATGGTAAGATAATTCATTGTTTTAACTCACTAAATTTGTGTTGTTAATCATCAGCACACAAAAAGATCATACAACTTAAAAGAATAAGTAGGATAACTGAAATAGAAAAGATAATCATTATCACTTAAATTATTTTATAACAGTCTTACATGATGGACTCTACATAAAGTTTATAATTAATTAATTTTTTAAGTACTAGAAATGAAACAGCTTTTGGTACATGCCATAACATAGTTTTATCACTGAATTCTTTCCCATTTCCTCATTCTTCCAGTTTTCAAAGGTGTGGTTTTCAGAGTTCTCACAGTCGAACTTGAGGGTCAAGTGAGATTATAGACCTTCCATGATGTTTAAGAAACATATCTCTGGATGTCATCACTAATTATCTCAGATCTAAGTTAACCTACAAAACCTACAATGTCCGATTTTGCAGGCCATTTTGCTGTGACATTCAGTCATGTCGTTTCTCATTCTGACCACATACATACTCCTGTTCCTGGCACTATTTTAAAAATAACTACATCTGCTAAGTCTTAATCTGTGTCTTTGCTTTCAAAAGTAGTGGGTAAGAATAATATTGACAATTCTGAACACAGCAATCAGTCAAATGTTGCTTAGATCATTTACATCTGAAAAACAAGTGATTAATGAGGAAGATTTAAAATACATTTAAAGAATGGTTTTGATTTTGTTTAGTTCTTTCAATTATCCTGCATGATGATGTTTATTTCCTTCTGAATTTATATGTATTTAAAGTTAACTGAAAGTATCACTAGCATGCTGTCAAACTTTCTCAAATGTTCATACAATAAAAGATATTGATGAAACTGGCCAAATAATTGACTGCTTTGACTTTAAGGGTTTACTTTCTATTGATACATGACAATACTATTATTTGGTTGGCTTTACAAATGACAAATGCCTGTTTCACTGAAGCAGGGCATTTTCTTGAAAATCAGCTTCATTTGAGCAGCCATTTGGACAAGAAAAAAATGATGCACAACATTAAAAAATACAGACGTTTGATTTAATAAATTTATCTCATATTTCAAATAAGCGACACCAAATGGGCTCTGATACAGTAGGATTAAGTTCACGACAAACATCTTTGCCATCTCTCTTCCTAAGCACTGATGTCAGCCTTCTATTTTCTACTGTTTTGAAATTCATCATTTTTTTTATTCTTTGTGCAAGTGAAATCACAGCATAACTGGTGTTCTCTGTGTTTGTAGAATTTTACTTATAAGAATTCCCAGGTTCTCCCATTTTGTTACAGGTGATGAATTTGTTTTTTTGGCTGGTTGAATAGTCCTTATGTTTGAAATTAGACCTCATTTTTTTGGTTTTGTTTTTTGTTTTTCTTTTTTGAAACAGAGTTTCTCCATATAGCCCTGGCTATCCTGGAACTCACTCTATAGACCAGGCTGGCCTCGAACTCAGAAATCCTCCTGCCTTTTCCTCCCAAGTGCTGGTATTAAAGGCGTGCGCCACCATTGCCCGGATAGACCACATTTTTATCCCTGCGTTTTGGATACATTTTTTCCTTTCATGTCTTTCCTTACCTGGACACTGCAGCATTATACATGATAATGAAAATATGTCTTTAAAATATTTATTTTTTATTTAGCTGGTTCTATCATTTCCTATACTGGCTTTAGTGTGAATTTTCACAGTCTATTAGTGCTGCATTGAAAATATTGATAATGCATAAAATAGAACAGATGATAAAGTCACTCAATAGCATTTATCATTTATATCACACACACATACACAGGTTCACACATATATCTTTATATAAATTTATCCCTTTAATCATTATGATTATTTGTAAATAATGTGATGTTGAAGTTGTTTCTTAAGATAATTCAGAATAATGTGTTTACTTTTGTATACTCTCTTCTTTGTTTTTGTTTGTTTGTTTGTTCGTTTGTTTGAGAAAGGGTTTTTCTGTATAGCTTTGGCTGTCTTGGAACTTACTCTGTAGACCAGGCTGGCCTTGAACTTAGAAATCCACCTTTCTCTGCCTCCCAAGTGCTGGGATTAAAGGCATGCGCCACCATTGCCCAGCATGTATACTCTCTTCTTAACAAGAATATCCATCAAGTTTTATAAATATGACTTTGATGTTTTCAAAATACTGTAAATGAAATGTTGGCCAGTAATAATGGACAAACATCTTTTCTATGACATAAAATGCATAATCTTACTTAAAAATTCATTATATATATCATAAAAATGGTAATTTAAGAATAAACTAATCAAATCATGCTAGAGGTGATATCTTATTAAGTGAGAAAACTATCCAGTGCCCACACTCAATGAGTGTTGTTATACTTTCTCACCAACTACATTACAATTATATTAAAAACATTTATTTTTCCTTGCTATATATATTTGTAAGCTTAAAATAAATGTTCAGTTTTTAGAAAATAAAAGTTAGAATAAATTTTACAATAAAACGTCTTCAAACTCATACTTTTATGTATATCTTATTTAAAACCAATAGAAATAGAAGATTGTGGAATGGTGTGTTTAAAAAAAAGGCATTCCTTAGAAACAGTGATCATGGGAATGTTCATGGAATTTTGTTTATTGCCTTGCTTGCTCTTTGACTCTCTGTGTTTATTGTCTTGCTTATGCTTGTTCCCTGACTATTTGTATCTATGGTATTGCTGGTATTGCTGGTTCCTCAACCTGGAACTGACCTTAATACTTGTATGTTATTAAAATGGTATAAAACAAGAAGGAGGAATAGGGATGGGATAGAGGACTTCGAGGGGGATGAAATGGGGAAAAGAGAAGGCACCTGAAATGTAAATATATAAAATATCAAAAAGTCCAGGTATTCAAGTAGAATCAAAACAACAGAAATTGTATAACTCAGTAATTTAAGGGCACTAAACTTGAATTTCCAATTGTCAAGGAATCTAGAATCTAAAAAGCCAAAGATTGAGTGGTCATTAGGCCTTATGCATGATTTATAAGCATTAGTTTCAAATGTTTATTATATGACAGAGATTTAAGAAAATCACTGTGTTATCTCCTATAAAAATCACAAATTATATTCATTTATATTCAGTGTTCTCTAAAAACATCACCTTGATATTAAAATTTTTTTATATAAACTTAGGGACCACACAGACATTCAGAATATGGTTATTACTAGGGTATTTTTCTATATTTCCCTGTTGAAATGATATTAATTTCACATTTTATGTTTCATAGTTTTTGACTATTTACTTTTTTCCTCTATTGATACTGAAAATCCTGCCAGGATAAGTTTCTCTCTTGTTTTGATATTTTATCCTAACATTTGCAGTGTTAAATGTATGTTGTAAAAACAGCTTATAATTCAGAAATTTAACTTCATTTTTGGTATATGATTTAGATAAATTTTTTTTATTTATTTTGTACCTTTCATAATGTTCTTACTGAACCTAAGTAGATTTATATAAGAATATTTTTTTAATATGTCTCATTAATAAATACTTACAATTTATTTGGAAGCAAACATTTGTATAAATATTGAAAATGTATAATAGGAATTACAATGAATGTAAGTCCACCCTTGAATTTTCTAAAATAATTCTGAGTAGCATTGTACAGACAGACACTCCACTATGTGAATTCATCTTTTTTATATCAATAAATGTGTTTAGATCATAGTAATCGAAACACAATATGCCACTCTTTATTCACTTAGTAGTGGGCAGTGGGGCTAACAAGTTAGTCCTCAAGGCTTTTGGCAGTGCAGGTTCCAACACTGACAGAAAAGTCTCCTACATTTTGGCCCCCAAATTTTGGGTAGAGCAGTTCTCAACATTTGAGCGGTTCGCAACATTTTGGCCATGGTGATGAGAAAACACAGTGATTCTGAATGCTAACCAAATACTCTGTCATCTAGAAATGGGCATTCCTTTATATTTTTGTATTTCTGTGTTTTTTTGTTTTGTTTTGTATTGTTTTATATGCTGCTAGTAATTGAACATAGGACATCAATTACTCTAGGACAAATTTATATTTGCCATGTTTTTCTTCTTTGTTTTCTGTTTTTAAAGATGATACTAGTGTCCATCTCACTCTCTCCAAGGAAGTTCTTTAGTTAAAATCTTGTTGTCCCATACTATCGAGGATTGCGTGCGTATCCTACTCATCTCTACCTGCTTTCCTGAAAATCATTAATATCTACTACATTGACTCCTATATATCAACAAGAAAATGTATTAGAATTCTTTTTGTCTGTTTGTTTGTTTGTTTTCTATTTGAGGAGGTTGGTCTATGTTTGTGGTGCTTAAAGATGCAAGTCTGTGGGGAGCTGACAGAAGGCAGCTATCAATCCTTGCAGCCATCTTGAGCTATATATACCCTGATAAAAGACTTGTTTACAATAGCCTAAAGCTGAGCACACTATGATAACATCTTGTTTTAGATACCCAAGATTTTCCCCTGGGTGTGTGAGACTTAAAGCTGTGTGACTTAAGGGCATGACTTATAGATCAGATTTAGAGACAAGGCCTAAGGGCATGACTTAAAGGCATGACTTAAAGGTATGGCTTAGAAGTGAGAAGGTATTGAAGGCTAGAGGCAGACAGAAGAGTTAGTTACTAAACATCAGGCACTTAGCACTTGGAAGAAGTAATTTGGAACTTGGAGGCACTAGGGAGTAGGAACTAGAGACTAGGAACTCAAGACTTGGGACTTGGAGAGAAGAAGAGAGTCTGAAGAATAAAAGGGATTGAATCACACTCTGTCTAGTCTCTATTCCTCATGTCTGTCCTCACTCTCTCTCTTGCTGAACCCCGACCCGCAGGCCGGAGCTGCTTGGGGGAGTGGGGCTAACAAGTAAGTCCTCAAGCCTTTTGGCCCCCAAACGTGAGGTAGAGCTGTTCTCAACATTAGACCAGTTCGCAACATTTTTGGTGCCCAACATGGGGCAGTTGGGGCTGCAAAACAAGTCTTTGAGGGCAGTCTTATAATTCATCCCTGATGCACTTTCTTTCACTTGCTGCCCCTGACCCCTGAAGCAGTATGAGTGTCCTGACTTAGGTTCCTGCTCTGCTTCCCTATTGCCATCATTGCTTATGTATTTCTGGAACTATAAAACTAAATAAGTCTGCCTTTCCTTAAATTACTTTTTGTCACTAATTTATCAAAAAATAAGAGAGTAAATCAAATATTATCATACTATAATTTCTGTCTCATAAAGATTCATTTCCTTGCCTGTAAACTGACAAACCACTGATGACTGCCTGTCCTAAGTTATCTATTAATATCAAGTGTTTCTTATGAATAATAAGTATTTTAATAGAATACATTATCATTTAAATTGTTTTCATGATACATGCTCTGAGGTGGCTTGAATATGCTTGGCACAGGGAGTGGCACTATTAGGAGATGTGGCCCTGTTGCAGTAAGTATGGCCTTGTTAGAGGAAGTGTGGCTCTGAGAAGGTGGACTTTGAGACCTTCCTCAGAGTTTCCTGAATGTCAGTCTTCTCCTAGCTGCCTTTGGAACAAGAGGTAGAACTCTTAACTCCTCCAGCTCGATGCCTGTCTAGCACTGCCATGCTTTCTGTCATAATGCTAGTGGATTAAGCTTGTGAATCTCTAAGTAAGCCTCAGTTAAATGTTCTTTATAAGACTTGCCATATTCAGAGGCAGATGCTCACAGCTAACCACTGATCTGATCAAGGAGTTCCCAATGGAGAAGTTAGAGAGAAGACTGAAGGAGCTAAAAGGGTTTGTAGCCCCATGAGGAGAGCAACAATACCAACCAACCGGAGCTCCCCAGGGTCTAAACTACCAGCCTGGGAGCACACAGGAATGGACCCATGACTCCATCTGTATATGTAGGAGGATGGTCTTGTTGGGCATAGTTGGGAGAGGAGATCCTCGGTCCCATGAAGGCTAAACACCGAGTGTGGGGGAATTTGAGGGTGGGGAGGAGGAAGTGGGGGGAGTACGTGGGAGCACATTCTCATAGAAGGAGGATGGGGATGGGATAGGAGGGTCCTGGGTAGTGGGGTGAATGGGGTAAGGGGATAAAATCTGAAATGTAAATATAATATCCAAAAAAAAAGAAACTATGCTAAAGACTGAATGTTTTCTGCACTGGGACACTGGTGTTCATAGGTAGGGTACTTGGGCAGATAAGGTTTGTAAGAATATGTTTCTTTTACCATGGATGTCAAAGAGCCCTGCCCAACAATTTCTCACAATGGGCTTTTGTAGTAAATAGGCAAAGTCTGTCCTTCAGAACATACAAAGTCTAAAAACATGTATACTATAAACTCTATGTTCAGACAACACAACAATCTGTAATATCCTATTTTTTTTAAGTTGTAACTTATTTGTAGGATATGTAGAATGCAATAAAGTAAAACTAAGTCAAAAAAAAAAAAAGACTTGCCATGGTTAGGGTATCTCTTCACAGCAATGAAACTCTAGCTAAAACATTCTCCAACTTAAAAAGTTTCTAAGAGGAACAAAAATCAAAACAATTTTAATTCAAAACTATACTACTGAGATATTTCTAAAACTCTAACTCTAACCTTTGATTAGTTGACATCCAAAGCAATATATTCTACTCATAAGAGTGCTTTTCTATTCTCAAGTATTTGTTGACATTCTTATTCTACCTAGGCTTATCATTTTATAGTTCTCATTTTATAAAATATTTTCAATGTTATTTTGGATAGTTTCTCACAAGTAGTCCTTTAAAAACCAATACTATCCTTGACTTTTGAAAAACGTTGTTTATTTTGGCACTAAACACTATAACATACATTTTTTACTGAAATGCATTAAAGTATATTCATCCAAGAATTTGAAACAAAAGACTTTTCTAAACCTAGACTCATTATAAATTAGCTAACAGAGATACCCAGAAGACTGTGTGGTAAATGACACTTGTAACTGAGCCCACTCTTACTGATGGAGGCATTGGGTGGCCCAGCAGTAGAAGGGCTGGAGAGTTTACCCTGCTGGAGCAGACAAGGGAGAGCTGGTGTCCTGACCAACTCCCCTACCGCCCAGGCCCAGATCCAGGGCTTTGAATTGACCCAACCCCAAATCCATATCTTCTGCAAATGTGTGAAATGGCCAGGCTTGCTGACCTATAGCTATGAGGATATGCACATCTTGATATCACAGAAGCCAGCATTCTCTACCAATACCAATGATACATTACATTGAATATTCGCAAGTGAAAATGTGTGGATAGAGGAATATATTATAGGATACACTATGACATACTAAAACTTGTGGGATGACATGTTTTCTATGGTTTGCTTTCTGTTGTTGCTGTTGTTATTGTTGTTGTTGTTAGTGGTGGTGGTGGTGGTGTTGGTAGTGGTGGTTGTTGTGTGTGTGTGTGTGTGCTTTGTAGAAGGGAGTTTGCAAAAGTAAAGGATAGATATGAGGGGATGGGAGATGAGAGGACTGATGTGAATGATGTGAGACTCACAACTAAATAAATAGAAAGAAAAGGCCCTTGCTACTCTTGTAGAGGACTGGGGTTTATTTTCTTATATTAATCTAGGTGCCTCACAACCTCCTGTAATTACAGGTACAAAGATCCCATGCCTTCTTTAGTTTCTGAAGGTGTTATAGACATACACAACACACCTACCTAACATATACAAATAATTAAAGGGAAATATTTAAAAATCTGAATGATAAATAATACATATTAAATAGTATACTAACAAAGTAAACAAATAATTTAAATTCAATTCAGTAAAGTTTCATTAGTATTCATTCTTTTTGCAACAGAAACCTAAGTTCTCAAGAAGAACCAAGGAACAAATGAAAATATATACAATGCTAAATTATGTAAGAACTGTGTTTGAAAATTTTGAATAGAATGACTCATAAGTCATTGCTTCAATTTGAAGGCATCAATTTAAGAAATATAAATGAAGTGAATAAAAAGGGGGAAAATTCTAACATAATTGCTAACAGTCAATAATGTCACATATAATTTTCATATAACAAAGACTCATGCTGTCCTTTAAATAATATTTGTAAAAATGATTTCTGATAAATTTATGTAAAATTTACCACAGTTCTAACTCATGACTTATGATTTTTCTCTTCTTATTTTCCAGAACTTGTGTGCATATGTGTGTATGTGTATTTGTGTATGTTTGTGTGTGTATTTATATAAAAGAGAGAGAAAGAGACAGGAAATGGTAGATATTTATATTATATTTGTCTTTATATTTACATTTAGATATTTGATGGGAGGTTCTCTTTCATACATAGGATTAATCTCTTATTTGTTTTATTTTTATGTATATATTTTATTTAAAATTACTTACTTATCTATTTTTGTTTTACTAACATTTACTAATTGTGCAAACTATTGGGTTTTATTATGGTATTTTCAACATATATATAATGTACTTTGATCATTCCCAGTCATCTCATTACCATGTGCTGCTCCTCCCTCTCGGTGCTCTTCCAGTCTCTCTGTATCTTTTCTATAATCTTCCCTAAGATTTAGGATTATGGCTCTTGTCAATAAATCAATTAGGCTGTACCCATCATCAACTGCTACTTTGTATTTGGATCATATGTGATTATGTTTACTTGTGCCTTCTTCTGCACAATGATGTCTTTTTTAATGAGAATTGGGGCCTATAATTATTTGGGAGTATAAAGATATATTTTTAGAATGCAGTTAACATTTTATACAGGTTTATGGAAGTAGAAGTAGTATGCTTTCCTGTAGATCCCATGGCTCCTTCTATCACGGCTAGAAGTAGTTAGGATTATAGTACCAGATATTAATCCCCTCCAACCAAATAGACAATAGCTAGTTACCACTCACATATGTGTCATTATTATGCTTTTGAAACTATCTTGCCACACTGGTAATTGCTTTGTTCTTTAGATGTCAAGGGTTGTTAAGACTATAAATAATTTTTTTTCCCATTATGGCATGTTTCAGTTGAATTAATCCAATTTCTATGTCTCAGTTGTTTATCTGCAGCATTAGGGCCTTACTTTCAAACTTTTAGAGGCAAACAAGGCCAATGGAAACAGCCTATTTATTCTGATCTATAAATAGTAAGAAAGCTTGTTGTGTCTGCTACTGAGGGTTTCGTCAAACTCAAGAGTGAACTCAATATATCACCAATAGGAGAACATTATAGTAACATATATATATATATATATGTTACTATATATATATATATATACAAGTTCTGGAAAATAAGAAGATTTCATTGCCAGTATACATATATATATATATATATATATATATATATATATGTATATAGTAATAACTGTCTTTGAAAATTTTGAATAGAATTATATATATATGTATATATATATAAAAACATAAATTAAGATTTTCACATGCTTATTTTTTTATCCCTTCTCTTTCCTCCCTCTTTCTTCTCCAGTTAAAGACCTGGTATCCAAATATTTTCCATTTTCTCATTCATTGCACTTAACAGCTGCTCTTTTTTTCTATAGAGAGTCTTCTCCACCCACTGCTTACTCTTTTTTATGGTCGTATTCTTGTGGCTACTCAAGATTGTATAGTCTCATTTAAAATTTTGGAGGTAGACATACAGAAAAAGACATTATACAGCCATTTTGTTTCTGGTTGTGGGTTAATTTACTTGGGATAATATCTTTTAGTTCCATCCATACACCTAAATATTTCATGATGTTATTTTCCTTTACATTTGAATGTATTTCTATTATAAATATGTACCACATGTGATTATGCACTAGTTAGTTAAAAGACATTTAAGTTTATTCAATATTCTAAGGATTTTGAATAGAGTGGCAGGAAATATGGCTAAGCAAGTATCTGTAATATGATGTCTAGTCCTCCAGTTTTTTGTCAAAGAGTAGCATAGTTGCATCATATTTTGCATATATGTTTGCTGTGGGAGAATTCTCTTGATTGATTTCAGAGTGGCTGCACCAGTTTGTATAAAAGTTACATTTATTCCCCGGATGCAATTGTCATCTCAGAGCTCTACTGTTGAATAAGTTCATGCTTTGTAGTTCTTTCTGAACTCTTTCTGGCTGATGCAACTTAGAGATTCTGGCTCAATCTCTTCACCAAGATGACTGATTCAAAATGACTTCTCTCGGCTTCTTACTCAAATGCTCTGCTTTGTCTCAAATTAACTCTTGCCCTCTGTTCTAATGTTCTGGCTCCTTCTTATATTTTAGCTTCAATGACCTCTGTTGACCCTCACTGAACTGCATGAATTCCCCTATTCTAGACTCATTGAGCTGACTCCCAACTGATTGAACTGAACTGCCCCAAACTTCATTGACTGAATTCAACTGATGGAAAAGAACTTACTTAGTTTCTGTCTTCCAGAACTTCACTTAAATAACTTTTCTTTCCTGTGCTGTTCTTGTGTTAGTTGGATGTATCCCATCTAGGCCTCATTCTATCAAATCTTTTCTGTAATTCGCTACTTTGTCTGATCCTCAATCAGATGTCACATTCAGACTTAGCAGCTTTGTTCTACAAAGTAACCTTTAGCCATGTTGCTGATTAAATTTTTTCTATACATTTGTTTCCCACTAAATGGTGTCTGTGAGTTGCCTTTCCAGATCATTGCCAGTATTTGTTATCAAATATTTTCTTGCCCCTACTTATTTTAACTAAAGTAACAATACAACACTTAAAATTAAATTAAACTGCATTTCTCTAGTTGATGTAATAGCATACCTAGTATAAAAGTACAAGACAAGAAATAATAAATTTCACATGTGTTTTTTACAATATGCAAACTCATGAAATTATGATTAGAATATGGAATATTAATGCAATGGGTTGGATACATATCTCTGTGATAAAGTATCATGACCTAAAATAAGTTGGAGAGGAGAAGTTTATTTTGGCTTAAATTTTCTTATCATATTCAATAACTGAAGGAATTTTGGGTAGGAGCAAAAACAGGGCAGAAATCTGGAGGCAGGAAATGATACAGGGGCAAGGAGAAGTGATGTCATAGATTCATGTGTTTTTCAGTTTGCTTTCTTATAAACTCTAGGACCACAAGATCAAGGGTGGCCCTACTAGCAAGTGACTGGATACTTATACACCAATCACTAATTAAGAAAATTACCAAGAGAGGGGATGCAACAGGGGTTTTCTAGGAAGGGAAATGGGGAAAGGAGATGACATCTGAAATGTAAATAAATAAAATATCCAATAAAAAAATTTTTAAAACTAAAATAAAATGACCTGCAGGCTTGTGTATGGCCTGAGTCTCTGGAGGTATTTTCTTGATTGAGGTTACCTCTTCTCAGATGACAATAGACTATCCATTTGACATAAAAAAAATCCATGTCATGCAGATACCAAATAAAGTGACCTTTAAGTATTAAACGTTATGCTTTAATGAAATATTTTTCTATATGGAACACAGAATACTAAATGTTCAATAAACCTGCTTTTGTGAGCTGAGGGATAAGAGGAAAGTTTTAGGGGAGTCTGCTAATGATCAGGTCATTTAAACCAATGGGGATTTAAATAAAAAAAGATTAATAAAAACACTGATAATGAATTTGCTACAATGCAGATCTAAAATCAGCGGGAGTTATTCCACTCTCCTGGTGTGTTAAATTCATTAGAGAATTTGGAATCATATGTTTAGATTAAATTATTAAGACAAATATTTCTATAATTAGTTTCACAATCATTCAAAATCAGATTGCAAAATATCTATCATGTCAGAGACTGCTCTTACACCTTGGGGCATCACTTGATATGTCTATGAGGAATTAAATCAGGCAAATTGGATGGGATGCAGGAGAGGCTGTGACAGTTTTATTAATAGCAATCATAATTTTGATACCACTATTGGAATCAGAATTTTGTGGTGATTGTGAGGATCATTATATTTGTGGTTGTCAGTACACAAAGTTCAAAAGCTATACAAGATACACAAAGTTAATGTCTAAGACCTTTTGACCTCTCCATCTTCCATGCTTTCTTGTCTACTAAGGAATTATGCAGAGATACACACAGCAATGTGAGGGGTTCACTGCCTAGAGTGTACAGCAGTCTCTCAGGAACTGAAAGGCACAGAAGCCATGGCTCTATTCTGAAAATCTCATGATACATACTGCTGCAGGCAACCAAGTTACAAACCAATTCTATGATTCCCTCCACTATCTCGTTGTAGAATTATATCTTTAACATCTAAATTATATTTACTCCTTATTGTGGACATAAAACATTTGATTTCACCAGAAAATCAAAACAACTCAGTTTTCTCTTGGTTTTGAGTTGATTTGGAGTAAGGGGTTTCCGAGCTTATAAATGGAAGTAAAACATTGGCTAGCAAAGGGGTTTCTTAAATTATTGCATGCAAGGTGTGAAGATAACTCTTCTGTAAATATAATCTTCAACTTCTATTTTGTTTTATAATTAATTATTTTCTTTATTTAAACCCCAAATGTTGCCCTCCTGTCCCCGATCCACGAATTCCTCATCCTCTGCCCCTTCCCCTTTGCCTCTGTGAGGCTGCCTCCGTGTCAGGGCATCCTGCCTCTCCGAGGCACCAAATGCCTAATCGATGAGGCATGTCCTTCCCGACTGGGAGAAGACAAGGCAGACAGTCCTCTGCTACATATGTGCCCGAGGCCTCGGAACAGCCTATGTATGTTTTTTGGTTGGTGACTTAGTCTCTGAGAACTTCCCATGATCTAGGTTAGTTGACACTGGTGGCTTCCTAGGGGGTTGCCATCCCTTTTAGTTCCTTCAATCCTTCCCCTAACTCTTACCAGGGGTCCCTGAGTTGGCTGTGTCTACATCTGTCCCAGTCAGCAGCTCGCAGGGCCTCTCTGAGGACAGCGATGATAACCTTCTGTCCATAAGCACAACACAGCATCAGTAATAGTGTCTGGGTTTGGTGAGAAGTTTCAGGATTTGGATTGAGTCAAAGTTATGCCTGTCATTGGCCAACTTCTCTCGTCAGTTTTCCCATTTTCTCAAGTGGAGTAGGTGATTATTTTATTTTCTACTAAATTTTAATAAGGCTTTCAAAATTAATTGACTCATAGAACTCTATACATTGAAATAACATTAATGGTGCCTCCACATTTACTCCTTCTATGACTAGTCATTATCCGCTTAGGTCACCACTTTGCATTTCATTTACTATATAGCCTTACTGTCTGTGGTGTTGGCTTACTTCTTTCCATAAGAAAACAGTGTAATAAGAAATATTAACAATAAACCTACGAAAATGGCTCAGAAAAATGGCTACAACTTGGTGTATTTCTCTAGAAGATAAGAATATCCACCATTACAACTACAATGAGGAGTCTACAGGCTTGCTTTTCACAGCATGCATTTCTTATGCATGAATAAATTTGGGACATGATCAACACTGTTTTGTACTATATCGAAGTCTGTGAACGATTTCTTTTGTTTTGTCTTTTCAATGTCGCCAAGCTCAAATTTAAAGAATATACATATGGGGGAGTGGATAGATGGCTCAGCGAATCAGAGCACTGACCACCCTTCCAGAGGTCGTGAGTTCAATTCCCAGAAACTACAAGGTGGACTACAACCATCTGTAATGGAATCTGATGTGCTCTTCTGATGAGTTTGGAGACAGATACGTTGTGTGCATATACATAAAATAAATACATTAAAAAGAATATGATATGTATATGTATATGTATATGTATATGTATATGTAGATGTAGATGTAGATGTAGATGTAGATGTAGATGTAGATGTAGATGTAGATGTA
>JADRCG010007235.1:23588-33666 GCA_019844195.1 Rhabdomys dilectus
AACTTTTCAGATTATAACTGAGTAATGCAATGATCTATAGATCAAATGACAATTCATTAGGAAATGGTTTCAAACTATGCCCATTTAGCAGTATAAAAGTAGTTGACTCTCCACTAAGTCCTGTTATATGCTTAGCTATATTTTCTTGGACAAATATTGGTACCAGTTAAAGATTTCATCTCTTGGAGCAAGACTCAAATGTAATCAGAAAATGGTGGGTTATTTCCATTAGGTTCAATCTAGTATTGTACTAATGTGTATACAATGAGTAGTCAGTCATTGTTCTATTTCTCTGAGTTTATAGCTGGGTATAATTGATAGTTATTTTACTCCTCTTTTACTGTGCAGAATACCTCCATCTTGTGGAAGCTAGGGGTTCTATGTAATCTCATTGTTCCTCAACTCCAATAGAAGAATCTGAGGCTAAGCTTTTTGTTCATTAGACTCTAGTGTCTAGAAGGAGTAATGCTGCACTGTTGTAGAACACATTCATTTTAATTCTATTTTCCTATGTCCTATAATCCACTCCTCACCAAAATTTCTTTTTTGCTATTTTCTTTTAAATCTTTATACTTGTACACCTCATTACCTCTCATCTGGATTTCCTTTGACATGGTCTCTTAGAAATTTCATATTATATGTAAATATTCTAAATGAAGTATACATCTCTGAAGATTCAAATATAACTCTCACAGGGAATATGATGCTTTATAAGTCCATATTATCTAACTTAATATATAATTCTATTCTCCATTTTTAATTGTTTGTTTGCATGAGATGTAATTTTCTGAGTTTTTATATATTCTAGATATTAACAGTCCTTCAGGTATATGGCTGATATTTGCCCATGTTCTAGAATGGTAGTTTAGAGTATTGTGAATAGAACATCAAAGAAGACATATGAGCAGGTATCTCTAGTATAGGCTATGGAGACTTTTGGTTATATGTCAAAGAATGATATTGCTAGATTATATGGTAAATCAATATTTAGGATTTTGGGAAGCCTTTTCACTCATTTTCTTAAATTTTATATAACGTTGAATCTCTATCAGCAATGAATAAATTATCCCATCTCCCACACTGACCTTACCATTTTTCATCCTTTGTATTGTGCATCTCAACAATTGTGACTGGGTAAAATGTAATCTCCGTGTAGGGTTTTGTTTTATTTTCTTCATAACTGTGGATTTGAGTATTTTTTAGTATTTTTCAAAAGTTTGTATTTCATGTTTTAATAATTATCTGCTTTGTGTTGTTATTCATTTTTCAATTGTGTTGTTTGTTTTCATGATGTATAGTTCTCTGAGTTTTCACATATTCTAGATACTAACCATCTGTCAGGGAAATAGCTGACATTTGCCCGTGTTCTTGACTGTATTTTACTTGAATGATAGTTACTTGTACTGTACAAAACAGTTTTAGTTTCGAGAGGTCCTTCTTGTTAGTTGTTGGTGTTAATGTCTGTGATATTGGAATTCTGTTCATTAAGTCCTTTGCTGTGCTAATGAGTTCAAATATACTCTCTACTTTCTGCTTTATTAGACTTGAGGTATCAAGTCTTTTGTTGAGGTCCTTAAGTCAACTAGAGTTGAGTTTTGCAAAGACTGAATATAGTTAGAATATAGTTTTTTCTTCTTAATGTATCTATACATTTTTTTCAGCACTATTTGTTGAAGATGCTGCCATAAATGATTATTATAATATAGAAGTATATAGAAAAGTAATACAAAGGCTGTATTTTTATTTTGGCTGTTCCCAATAATGACACAGAGAGACCAAGATTTATTTTCACGCTTTACCTTAATGCCTGGGAAGTCTAGTATAATCCTCTAATCTAATCCTTTTATCTAGCTATCTCCAAGCCAGTATCCTAATCAGTGCATTGATGGCCTTCCCTTCTCAAGCTGAAATCTATGAGTGTTTTGTCTTCCTCCTCATGACAGAACTGAACCCCCCTCAGATTTTCCTACTCCTCTCTCCTTACTCAGGATGGCAGAAGACAGACCCTATTCTCTCTTCCGCACAGCAATTGGGTGATCAGCATTTATTACGAGGCAAAGAATAAATGATAGGAATTGTTTACACAAACTTGAGAAAGAAGAGTCTTGAAATAACATTTTAATGTCATATCCTGATTAAAGCAAGGTATGAGGACAATAAAACCTGTATTCAAACAACAAAAAGATAACCTTTACATGATGCACAGAAGTATTATGTCTTAGGTGCTACTTTTTCTCCTTTTTTCCAGTGTGCATTGATATATTTTGTTGTTCTTGTTTTTGTTGTTTTTTCTCTACTGTCAAAAATCATGTGGAATGTGAATTTATATGTTGGTCCTCAATTCTTTTCTAAGCTGACTCTGTTTTATGTCAAAATTGATTGCTTTTATTACTATAACCTTATATTATATGGAGTAGTGATACCTCCAGTAGTTTTATTGTTGTTATAATTTGTGTTCTTTAGGAATATCCTCAATAGACAATGAAAGAAAACAATACCACTTTCAATTGCCTTCCAAAATTAAAAGGACCTTAGAGTAAGTTTAATCAAAAAAGGATTCTACAAAAAAGATAAAAGGGCTTTACAAAAATTTTTGTAACACTGAAAAAGTAAAAGCTTACCTATATATATACATATATATGTGTGTGTGTATATATTCATATATATTCATATATATATACATGTATATGTATATTTCATAAATTTCCTAGGGGCATATATATTAAAATGCATTCATATACAAAAATTATGAAATATGATAGTAAAGTACTCACTCTCATGTTAATTGAAACATTATTTGTGGTAGCCATGTATGAAACTAAGCTATGTCTCCATCAGTAAATCAAAGCAAAAATGAATTGTAACATTTATATTTGTAGAAATTAATAAAATCTTATCATTTAAAATATAGAGTACATCATGTAAAATATTCTAAGTGAATAAAGTCAATAACAGAAAAGGTATGCAAATATTATGTAGCTTTTTAAAACAGTTAAACCTAGCTAAAACAGATATAATATGGGTATCTAGGGACTATGAAATGGGGGAAATTTGTCACCATTAGTCGTTAAGAAGTTGAATTTTAGAATAAAAAAAGTCATCATTAACTTATATTGTGTATTATATATATTAAAACATTATATATGTAATCTTAAGATGTATACATATCATACACATGCATTTACATGGGCATAAGAAAGCTATTTGATGCTATGAATGTCTATTTCTTTAATGGTTGTAAAGGTATCAACAATAGTTTTATATATTAGAATTTATGAACTAGTTTTCATTAAACAGATTATTTTGTTCATATTACAATAAAGAAGTTAGTAAAGAAAATATGTAGATACTTTCTTATATACTGTAGTTATAAAACTTACATGTTGTATTGCTAAATTAGACTACACATATAAATGGCCTTTTGAAAATTATTCCTAATTATAATACAGTATTATTGGGGCTGGAGAAATGACTCAGAGGTTAAAAGCACTTACTGCTCTTCCAGAGGTCCAGAGTTGAATTCTCAGCACCTACATGGCAGCTCACTACTGTCTGTAACTCCATGATCTGAAATTATCACAGAAGAATACATGAAGACAAAATGCCAATGTATATAAGAATATGAAGAAAAAAAGAATGAAAGAAAGAAGGAGAGAAAGAAAGAAAGAAACCAACAAAAAATACAGTATTATTTTAATTTTACTTTTATTTTGGTATTCATTATTTAAACTGTAATTTTATTATTTTTATTCCTTCCTTTTAGTTTTCTCCAAACTCTACCATATATTCCTTCCATTTTTCCTTCAAATTAAACATCTTCACTCATTTTATTGCATTCATATACATATATGAATATATATTATATGAAATATATAATATATATATAATATATGTGCATACAAACATACAAACACATGTGCATATAACTGTATATACATATATATAAACATACACACACACATACACACACACACACACACACACACATATATGTATATGTTTTCTGTATACATACTTATTCCTAAATATATCTAACATATGAGTCCTTATGGTAGTCCTATGTTTATTTTCAGGACTGACCATTTTTTTATTGGACAGTCAACTTGTGTGACATTCCGTGGTATGAGCCCTTTCTATCACTCTCAGCTTTCCTCAATTGCTTGGATTCCTTTGGGAATAACCGAGTCCTCAGTAACATTTTGCCTTACGATTTTATTTAATTGCTGTCATCTTTCTTCTGCTCACATTTCTGGTGGCCATGTTAGTAAGACTTTACTGGTGTCGCTTCTGATGTTTTTAGAAGACGTAATTTCCCAGCAAAGCTCACGATTCCTCATCTCTTACAATTTTTCCACTCATTCTGTAGTGATGATTTGATTTGGAAAACAATCAACATAACTAACTCCAATGCATATGCTCTTTCTTATAGTAGAAAGGGAAGAGAAGAAGAAATTCATGATTGTACATCTCTTCATTTTGTATCTTTTAAGTATTCCATTAAAATATTTACTTATAAATAGTCTTTGTGTTCTGTCTCTCCTAATCTCTTCCCATATAAAGTTGATATTATCCTAGGGCAGTTGTGCATAGTTGAGGTACTTAGAAAAAGTAAAGAAAGCAGTGTGAGAATACACAGTTCGATTCCTTCTAAAGTTTATAAAATCCTCATCTTTGGTTTCAAATTCTCCCCAGGGCATTTTAAAGCATCTAGATGGAGCTTCTTAGTCCTGTGTAAATATCACCCAAACTCTCAATGGATCATAATGTGTAATGAGAAATCTTTAACATTATTTAAATTTGTTTGCATTGATGTCCTTCCCAGGAACTACTTGTAATGCAGATCTCATATAAACGGTTTTAATGAAGTTTCTGGCTAATTCTTTTTAATTAATGTTTTTCTCTGTGTTCCTTAGTTATAAATTTTCTCAAACCAATTGTGCATTTATGGATCCAATTTAGTTATTCTGGTACCACATTATTTACCAACAATTACTTTCAGTTTTAATCCCTTAAATATTATGACATAAGTTTTTCAGTTAAGTGTGCAGTGCACAGACATTTAGGAAATATAAAATAACAAGACAGTATATAATTTAAATGTTGATTTTATTTGAAAAAATTATTGTTCTAAATTTAAATTTAGTTTAAACATGTAATAAATTACTCAAAATTCAGTCAGTTGTTTGGTTCAGTAGGTTCTTGGTAATTTTGTTAAATGTGGTGTGTGTGTATGTGTGTGAGTGTGTGTGTGTGTGTGTGTGTGTGTGTGTGTGTTCCATCCTCAATGGCTCTTATTCTTTTTTGGTGTCCTCTGCCACAAGTTTACCTGGACTTTGAAGGGAGAAATTTGATGGAGACAATCTATTTAGGGCTGAGTGTTCAAAAGTTTCTTATTCCTTACTTAATATCTGGCTACTGGTTCTTGTATTTGTTCCTATCACTTGCTGTAGGATGTTTCTCTGATGATGGCTAAGCAAAAGTCTAATCTACTAATTTACAAGTGTTGCAGAATGCCATTAGGACTCTTTTAACAAAGAGTGAGGCAAACAAATCTGTAGTACTCCAGCTGAATGTGATTAGAAATCTGTAGTTCTCCACCTGATTGTGATAACCTTCTTTCAAAGTAGGAGGCTTATTTAATAGTACTTCAGAATTACATGTATTCTAGCATAGTATAATGAAAAAGTAAGTTACTGACTGGTACTTGGATAGAAATTGGGTAAGAAAAAGACAGGACTTGTAAGTTGAACAAGAATTAGTAAGGGATTTATGTTAACTTACAACATGCCACATTGCTGATATAAATCATAAAATATGAACACACACCACGGACCTTGAGGAAGTAGCTTAATAAGAGCCAAGAATAAATGCTGTATACTTGTTTGCTCTCTGTAGCTTGCAAAGCCTACTTTCTTATAAAATCTTATAAAATCACCTGGGGTGAAACTGCCAGCTGTGGCTAAATCAATCCTTAATTAAGACAATGACTGCCTAAAAGTGAGCAGAACAAAGACAAAAACAATGGATATGTTAATGTAAAAGGTAGCATGCCCATATGTTCTTAACCCTACACAAAATCAACCAAACAAACAAACACACAAACCACAACAAAAACTCCCTACAAACAAGAACCGAAGGAACACGGAGAGCAAGTGGAATTTTTTCTCCAAGAAAGAGTATAGCCAATGGTTATCCAGTGCCAAATTGTTAGCCCTGAAAATATACATACATGCAATATTATATAAACTGCAAGGTTTTATTTATCTATTTAGGAATGTGTGTGTGTGTTTATGTGTGTGTGTGTGTTTAAGTGTGTGTGTGTATGCATGAAGGAACAACTGTGGAAAAGTCGTTGGGTCAAGAACTTCAATGAGAACAAAGACTTTTGTATGGGAGGGTTTTATGATAGAAAGGGAAAAGGAAAATGTATGTAATTATATTATAATCTCCAGAAAATGGTAAAGCATCTTAAAATAGCCTACAGAAATGTCTCTTATTTGAGGTTCTTCTTTACAGAAAACTCTATCTTGTATCAACTTTAGAAAAATAGCTAGTATACCTTGACTTATGAAGCACAACATTTTATTGAAGAAAAATAAAACTTGAATAATTATGTCCAGAAAAGAACAAAAAGTCAGAACACAGTCTCTTAATCCTGACATCATCCTCAGTATTGGAGCCGGGTAGTGATTAAGTTGCATTGCGGATCTTTATTCTAAGATAGATTCCTCAACCAACATTTATATTGTTTTTTTCTCTGACATATATATGAATAAAACTAAAACTAAATTGATAACTAACAATCTAATTTTAGGGTACTAATTGCTTAAAATTGTTTCAAAACTCTGAGAATATGGGGCAGTTATCAATAGCTGAGCTCCACTGGGTACACAGAAAATGATAGGGAATTAATAGATGCATTCCAGGATAAAAACACCTTCTTTACAGTCTCTTCTAGACAAGGGGAGATTTCATTTTCCTAGGCAACATAGAGTAAGCTCTTGGGGTTATGTGAGACAATTCCATTTATTGAACTACTTTGAATCTATTTCTATTGTCAATCAAAAGCAACATTTCAAGTGACATACAAAAGTGAACAATTTTGTTTCCACTTTATTTTCCTTTTAGAAACTGACCTAGTTAGACTACAGCTGCCACTGATGTCAGTCTACACTTGCACAGTCTTACAGTGCTGTGGGGTCATGCCATTTCATTTAGAGTTTTCTCTCCATGGTGTATGCAATTGTTTTGAATGACATAGTAATAACCCTAAAAAAATTAGAGAGCAAATGGCAAGCAAAAAAATCTACTTGTCAGTAAATTTTCATATAAAACAGTGTCACAGCTGATAATCTCTTAAATGTTTACAGATAAAATTTTGAATTATAACATTTAAAGTGGGCCAGTTACATAAAACCAATACAAAAAGTCCACATCAATTTTATACTCTGATTTTTCTCAATGTAATTCCCAAATGCTTGATTTTCTTATTATCAAAGGCATATTTTTTTCCTTTGTCTCCACTGGAATTTAAAAAAGACATAGAATTGTACATTTCTGTAGCTTAAGGAAACTTGGATATAGTTAGCAACATACTTAGGTAGATAGGTAGCAAACCAGGCCTTGTTTCACTCCCCAGATCAACGCTATATGCTGGTTTTCAGTCTTAAGATAAGTAATCTAGAACCATTCATCCTATACTCTAACATAAACGATGAATATAAACTCACAGCATTTGTGACTGCTTATTTCTTAGTCGTTATTTTTTAGATATAAAGCTTATTTATATGCTTTTTCATGTGTATAATGATATTTAATATTTGTTTTTTTCCTATTAAAATAAATGTGAGAGAAGAACCTGAACTCTAGGAGGTCTAACATGCCCAGGATCCTAGGTGAGGAAGCAGTGACAGAACAGCCCCAAACAGAGAGTAACTGGGACTCACAGGATCCAAGGAACTCACTCCTGGCTAGTGGCATGGGCTCCTTACAGTTTGTACAGGTGCCCCGAGCAGACCTGGAATATCACCTCTTCATCCAATTCCCCCAAACTCAAAGAAGGCTGGACTCCCAAGAGCTCTAACACACACATGAACATAGGATTATAGGATCATAGGATCTCAGAAGATTGACCACAACAGGATTCAGGATCCCAGAGGCAGCCTGACTCCCAGGAGCTCTTACATCCAGGATCTCAGGATTACAGGATCACAGAGACATCTGGACTCAGAGGAGTTCTGACACAACTAAAATACTAGGAAAGAAATTTGATCTTTGACAAAGAAGCTGAAAACATTCAGTGGAAAAAATAGAATTTTCAACAAATGGTGCTGGTTCAACTGAATGTTAGCATGTAGAAAATTTCAAATTGATCCATTCTTATTGCTTTGTACAAATATTAAGTCCAAGTGGATTAAGGACCTCCATATAAAAAAAGGTAAACTGAAATTAAGAGAAGAGAAAGTGGAGAACAGCCTGGAATATGCGGGCACAGGGGAAACGTTCCTAAACAGAACACCAATGGCTTATGCTCTAAGGTCAAGAATTGACAAATGGGACCTCAGAAAATTGCAAAGCATTTATAAGGAAAAGGACACTTTTTGTAGGAAAAAAATGGCAGCTAACAGTTTGGAAAAAGATCATTATCAATCTTACATCTGATAGAGGGCTAATATCCAGTGTATACAAAGAATTCAAAAATTAGATTTCAGATAATCAAATAACCCTGTTAAAATTGGAAAACAGAGCTGAACAAAGAATTCTCAACTGAGGAAACTTGAATGTTCGAAAAGAACCTAAAGAAATGTTCAACATTCTTTGTCCTCAGGGAAATGCAAATCAAAACAACACTGAGATATCACCTGACACTGGTCAGAATGACTATATTAAAAACTCAGGTGATAGCACTTACTGGCAAGGTTGTAGAAAAAGAGGAACACTCCTCCATTGTTGGTGGGATTATAAGCTGGTACAACCATGCTGCAAGTCATCAGTATGGCAGGTCCTCAGAAAATTGTTCATAGGATCTAGCTATACCATTCTGGGTCATATACCCAAAAGATGCTCCAACATATAACAATGACACGTGCTCCACTATTTTCATAGCAGTTTTATTTATAATAGCCAGAAGCTGGAAAGAGCCCAGATATCCGTCAACAGAGAAATGGATAAAGGAAATGTGGTACATTTACACAATGGAGCACTACCTCAGCTATTAAAGACAATGATTTCATGAAATTCTTAGGCAAATGGATGGAATTAGAAAATATCATCATGAGCGAGGTCATCTAGTTACAAAAGAACCCACATGGTATGCATTCACTGATAAGTGGAAATTAGCCCAAAAGCTCACAATACCCAAGATTCAACTCACAGGCCACATGAAACTCATGAACAAGGAAGACCAAAGTTTGGGTACTTCCGTCCTTCTTAGGTGTATCAAAATACTCAAGAGAGCAAGTATGGAGATAAAGTGTGGACCAGAGCATGGAGAAAAAAACTTCCTGGAGACTGCTCCACCTGGTGATCCATTCCATATACAGTCAGCAAATGTAGACAATGTTGTGAATGCCAGGAAGTATATGCTGACAGGAGTCTGATACACCTGTTTCTTCATATGCTATGCCAGAGCCTGATATATACAGAGGCAGATGCTTGCAGCCAATCATTGAACAGATCACAGAGTCCCCAATGGAGGAGTTAGAAGACTGAAGGAGCTGAAGGGGCCACCAATACCAACCAACCAGAGCTCTCAGGGTCAAAAGCAACAGCCTAGGAAAACACATGGTGGGACCCATGGCTCCAGCTGTATATGTATGTGAGGATGGCCTTGTTAGGCATCAGTGGGAGAGGAAGGCTTTGGTCCCAGGAAGGCTGGATGCCTCAGTGTGGGAAATTTGAGGGCAGGGAGGTGGGAATGTATGAATCAGTGTGGGCACACTCTCATAGAAGTAGGAGGAGGGGTAAGGATTAAGGGGTTTTGGGGAAAATGGGGAAAGAGGATAAAATCTGAAAGGCAAATAAATAAAATATCCAATAATAATAATAATAATAATAATAATAATAATAATAATAATAA
>JADRCG010007241.1:0-18148 GCA_019844195.1 Rhabdomys dilectus
ATGCATGGAGGCAAAACACCCATAAACATAAAAATATTTTTTTTTTTGAGACAGGGTTTCTCTGTGTAGCCCTGGCTGTCCTGAAACTCACTCTGTAGACCAGGCTGACCTCGAACTTAGAAATCCACCTGCCTCTGCCTCCCAAGTGCTGGGATTAAAGGGATTAAAGGCGTGCGCCACCACCGTCCGGCTATAAAAATATTTCTTAAAGAACAAAAAAGAAATGGAGAGAAATATGATTTATGTAAAGAGATCCCGAACAATATTTGGGGTCATTACAGCACGTAGGAACACCTCCAAACCCTAGTGCAGGACTCTAGGGTCCCCTGCACTAGATGTACACACTGGTCTTAGGGATTCAGCAAGGAAAGGGAGAAATCGACACAACTCCCCCTACAGAGTGGTCCCTGATGCTGCCGGTCTAAGAAGCCTGTGTGTTCGTTCATTTATGGTGTTTGTGTTGTTGTGTCTTGTAGCTCAGGTTGACATTGAATTCTTTTTTTTCAGATTTTATTAATGTTCTGCCTGCATATATGCCTTCCTGCCAGAAGAGGGCGACAGGCATCACTATAGAAGGTTGTGAGCCAACACGTGATTTCTGAGAATTCAACTCAGGACCTATGGAAGAGCAGTTAATGCTCTCAATCTCTGAGTCATCATCTCTCCAGTCCGGGATCTCACGGTGTGTGTGTGTGTGTGTGTGTGTGTGTGTGTGTGTCTGTGTGTGTCTGTGTGTGGTGCTGAGTAACAATCTGGGGAAGGAGCCTGAAGTGTAATCTCACTCAGAAGTTGTGTTTCAGACCGAAAATTTTTAATTTTTCTCTCTCTCTTTTTTTTTGGTTTTCCGAGACAGGGTTTCTCTGTATAGCTTTGGCTGTCCTGGAACTCACTCTGTAGACCAGGCTGGCCTAGAACTCAGAAATCCGCCTGCCTCTGCCTCCCAAGTGCTGGGATTAAAGGCGTGCGCCACCACCACCCGGCCAGACCGAAGATCTTAAGGACCCGTGAAAACCGCAAAACAGAAGGTTTGGGGCTGAAGGGAAAACCCCCGGCTGCTTCGGTATGAAGAGGGCAGAGGCGAAAGCCACGGATCAGCTGAGTGACTTGGGCTGATAGCTAGAGGAAAGAGTTTGTTAGAGAGCAACCAGGTCTGGTGACCGTCCACCCAGCACAGAGCAACCAGGCCTGGTGTCCTTCAAGGGCTGCCCAGGGAACAGCTGTGCTCACCATCAAGCCTGGCTTTCAGCCAAGTCTTCCCTGCTGCGCTGCCTCCCTGACCCCATGACCGGCACATCACCACTGTCCCTAACTCATCATGACAACACCTCATACCTTCCTCCTTACACTCAATCAAGGCTTCAGCCTCCTTCACAAATGCCACCAGACCCCCAAAGGGGGGAGACAGCAACTCTTCAATGAACTCCTGGAGAGAAGAGCAAGCCCACATAGGGCCAAACTCCAGAGAACAAAGGACCCCTACTCTGGACAGTGACGACTAATGACACCAAGACAGTACCCTGTGTGGGCCTTCCACCTTAGGTGGTGATGTCACAAGGTGCAGGGCATGTCCCCAAGGATTTCCTTCCAGAACCAGGAACCAAGAAGCTGGCTCATCAGGGAACAGTGCTTGCCACTGGTCCCCAGAACACACAGTGCAAGGAAGAAAGGAGCCCACTCCTAGAAGTTGTGACCTCTGACCTCCGTGTACTTCAGATATGCCTGTGTAAGCCTGCACGCGCGCACACACACACACAGACACACACACACACACACACACACAGTTCCCTGCAAAGCAGAAGTGCTTGTTTTGGCATGTGCATGCAAACACATGCACACAGGGCTATGTGCATGCACACACATGCACACAGGGCTATAGTGCATGCAAACACATACACACAGGATTATAGTGCATGCACACACATGCACACAGGATTATAGTGCATGCACACACATACACACAGGATTATAGTGCATGCACACACATACACACAGGGCTATAGTGGATGCATGTACATACACACAGGGCTATAGTGCATGCACACACATACACACAGGGCTATAGTGCACACACAGGCACACACACATAGCTATAGTTTTATTTTGCTTCTAAGCTATTAGAACAAGTTAAATGAAACAGACTAGCAATGCGGCAGTGGGCTGTAGTAATGACTGCACACAGAGGTCAGTCTAAGACCATTGCGGTCTTCCTACCACACCCAGGCCCTACCTGTGTCTGAGCATTGAGCAGCTGCTGGAAACTCTTCACCTCCTTGTTGTCATCTGCAGCCCGCTCCTGAAGAGAAGACAAGTCAGGAGCTTGGAACCCTTTTACCGTGTAGGGACTCCCCGTGGGAGGAGCAGCGTTACCATCAGCACGCCCAGCATCATGTCATAGTTGTTGATCAGAAACACAAGCTGCTCCTTCCTGGAAGAGAACTCTGCAGCCACCCGGAGGACAAAATTCTCCACCTCCACCTGCAAAAGCCAAACAAAAGCACCAGGTTAAAAAGCTAGGTGACAGGGCCCCTCCCCCTGCTGGCAAGTCTGTCCTGCCCTGCCCCACCTGTAGCTGTCCCAGCAGCTGCAGTGTGCGTTCATTGGGGATGGTCTGGTTGATACTGCCAAGTGCAGAGGAGAACTTAGCATAGCACTCCATGTGATCCATGTGATCTTGGAGCAAGAAGAGAAGGCTCACACCTCCCTGCCTGGTAGACACAACCCCCTGCTGCCTCTGCAACTCCTGTCCCCAGTCAGCCTAAGTTGACTCCTTCAGCAGTACTCAACTGTAGCCGCCTGCGGCCATGAATCAACTGGGTTCACCTGAAAGGGGGGCTGGGAATAAAAGGGGATGGAGGGCGAGAAGAGATGAAGCCAAGACAAAGTTCTCTGATCAAGGCTTAAAGCTTTAATGTTCAGCTCTCAATTTAAAGGGGAAGACCCAACCCCAAACCCCTCCTGGTTTCAGACAGAGATGGGTGGGATATATAATGGGATATATTATGGATATAATCCACAGTCTGTTTTAGGTCATGGCCGGAGATATCTCAAGGCAAGCCCAGGGGCAGTTCTGCTTCTGTGTTCTATGCAGCTAAGGTGGGTAACTCCACCTAGATCCTACCACTTGGTCTGTTGTGTTGAGCAAGGTCTCTCAGGCCTGCTCATGGCTGGGGGAAGGGTGCACCCAACCCACCACTCAGGGGGACCACAAGACCCCTGTGTTACCATAACCGGCCCTTACATAGTGGGGCCGAGTGTTCAGTCCCCCAAGGCGCTGGGGGTCAGTGCTGCGGACACTCTGGACATTCATCTCCAGGATCAGCTCAAACCGAGGCCACAGCAAGGCAAGCACCTGCTCCCAGTACCTGCAGGCTCAATCAGAACCAAAGGTCAGCTGGCTAGGGGTGCTGGCTGCTCAGGGGAGCACAGCACCCTTCAGGTGAGTAGGTGTGCACACACCAATGCTGCCCCGGGACACACAAATGGGAATAAGGGTGAAGGACATGAGGTGAGGAAGAGCCCAAGGTCAGGACGGAGTTGTTTGCATAAGATAAAAAGCTGACCACCTCCAGGCTCAGGGACCAGAGCTCAGTGACCTGTCCAGGGCAGGGACGTCCCTCTTTGCTGCAATGTTGCGGAACCGGAGAACAATGTGGATACAGAGGAAAACAGCAATGGCGTCGTAGCAGTCGGCCAGGTAGGACTCCAGGTGTTTCTGTGGCAGACAACTCAATGTTAGCTTGTTGTTCCAGTGGCTGTAGGCAAAAAGATGTATATTTCTTTGGGGACAAGGCATTGGACAGGGAGACCAGCTCCTTCCCTGTCCACAGGCACCTGAGTGGCCTGACTCGCTCACTAACCACACTTCTGTAAGTTCCCACAGCAGAAGCCGGGGCTGACTTGGGATGGGAGCTCCAGGGCCAGGGCTTGGAGGACACTCATTCTCCAGGAGGTGCTGTCTGCCTGTGGAAAGACATGGAAGTCAGAAGCTCACCAGCGTCATGGAGAGCATGTGGCCCATGACAGCCAAACAGGTCATGTGCAGCTGGGCCAGACATGATGAAAAATTCACAGATGAAAAGATATTCACGTCAAGAGTTGTCGAGGAGGGCATAGTGCTGGCTGCAGAAGAGCACTTCAAACGGATACTACCGAGACAGAGACACGGGTGGGTCTCGCACTGACCCCGTGGATATGGAGACTCAGCACAGCTTAGTAATGAGAGCTCACAAAACCATGAAAGAGTTAAAAATTTTCAAAATCTCCTAGCAGGCTGGGCAGAACCAAGAGTGCAGGTCAGCTTGGTCATGAGTTCTGTGTTTCAGGAACTTGGCTGACCACAAGATAAATAATTTATTACAAGTAGGCTCTTAGAGAATAGCCCATATAAAATGTTCCCCATGCCTCTTCCTTGTACCCTGTCACAAACTGAATAATAGACTGAGACTTTCCACAGGTACTCTCCAATAACCCTCCTTCACTCCCCCTGGGTTGTGGTTTCCCCCTTGGGTTGTGGTTTTGGCCTTTAAATTTTCTCTGCCTCCAAAGCCCCGGGGTCAGACCCCACTGCCCCTGTGTGGGTCATGGGTCTTGACCTCAACATGTTGATCAAAATATACCTCTTGCTGATTGCATCAAGTTCGGTGTCTTGTGAATTAATGGGTGGCTGCGAATTCCTGAGGCTTGGGTGAGGTCCTCCCTTCGTGGGGCCTTACAACCACACACCCAACCTCCAGGCAGGGAGGAGCACCCTGAACAGGCACTGAAGAGGGGGTACAAGTCACAAGAGAAGCCCCGCCCACTGGCTGCTGCCGCCCCAACATCCATTTCAACTGATGCCTCCCGACAGCCACGCCCCCAGCCTCTGCACACCTCTAAGTCCATGGCTCCCAACCTCCCACACAGCAGGCCAGGGATCCCTAAACTAACACTTAGGAAACTTATTCCTGGTCATGGAGAGGTAGCCTTGACATACCTCCTGCTCTCCACACTGGGCAGTATGGGGCAACAGGATGGAGTCCTCAAACTCACCTGGTGAGATGACAGCACCACGGGTGCCCAGGGTAAAGATGGTGTTCCTGCTGCGGAGGGACGGCTTCCAGAAGAATGGTGAACAGCATCTGAGTCAGGGAAAACAATGAGACCGACTGCATCAGGCCCAACAAGCCAAGGCCTGAGGATCCCAGGAAGCTAAATAAGGCCTGGACAGCCCTTTCCAGAACCAGAGCTTTGCTTCTCCTGACACCCATAATGGCCGTCAAGGTTTTACAAACCCTCTGAAATAAATGTGAAAACCATCAGAATGGCGTGTGCTTCTTGGAGAGGAAGCTCTCGATTTCCCATCCTCAATGGTCGAGAACCACAGAATGGGTGAGAAACACATCCCTTGGCTGGAGAGATGGCTCAGTTGTTAAGAGCACTGACTGCTCTTCCAGAGGTCCTGAGTTCAATTACCAGCAGCCACACGGTGGCTCACAACCATCTGTAATGAGATCAGATGCCCTGTTCTGTTGGATCTGAAGACAGATAAGTGTACTTTAAAAAGAAAAGAGAAGAAACACAGCCCTGCAGGCTGGACATCCCCACCATGTGAGGCTCCCCTCTGCAGGAAATCTTTCTTTGCTGTGTCTTGTACACCTGTTAGATCGTCTTTCTCAGCAACTTCCTCATACTAGAGAAAATAACAGAGAGCTGAACCATCACTCTCCACCACCAGCAAGTGGTGAGATCTGCCCTCCCCCACTCCTCTCCCTTCATCTCCAGCCTGGCTCACCTGCACTTTCATGAGCCGCCCCACATAAGAGCGGTAGTATGACAGGTATATCTTGCTCAGTGTCTCTATATACTCATCCCTGATCTCCTTGGCTGTAACACACTCATTGCCAAGCAGGAACTGATAGAAAAACCTGGAAGGACCAGGGCAAGTCAGACACCCTGGATGCCCACCCTGGACTGTTGAGAGGCTCACAGGCCACCCTGTGCCCATCCTGGGGTGGACACCTGTATTTCAGCAGGGCCGTCTGGGGGATCTAATAGTTGGTCATCGGCTTTCTGAAGGAGTAAATCTTCTGGAGAATGAACTCTCGGATCTTCGTCACTGCCTGGACGTGGGAAACAGACAGACAGGCTGTGAGGGGGTGGCTTTTACTGTATGGTAGGAACAGGGTGAAGATAAAGAAAAGGAAAAGAATCCTTCAGTTATGTTCTGATTATGGAAACATGGTCTCTCTGTGCAGCCCTTGCTGGCCTGGGACTCACAGAGGTCTGCTGCCTCTGCCTCCTGAGTGCTGGGGTTTAATCATGCACCACCACGCCCGGCCTTATTTTTCCAGGTTGTTTCATTTTGTAAATATGGAAGGCTTTATAATTTGTGTGTCATCCCTTACTTACACTGGGGCCCTGCTAATCTTCTCTGTATTGTTCTAATTTTAGTATCTAGGATACCAAAGCAAACACTGCTTGTTTTTGAGGCAGGGTCTCATGCATCTGGTGCTGGCCACAAACTCTTTCTTCTTCTACATCCTGAGTGCTAGGACAACAGACTTGTGCCATCATGCCAATGTACACAGCACTGGGGATAGAACCCGGGGCTAACCAGTGCATGCTAAGCAAGCGCTCTACCAACTGAGCCACATCTCGAGTCTCTTTAGATTTTCTGGGGATCTGGAGGGCCAACAATGCACTACAAAGCAGGAAGCGGTGGGAAACCCCTGGGAAGCTGACTCTAAGCTGTCCACTCCCCACCTTGACCCGGAACCTGTCAAGCACACCTCTGACATCTGCACAGGCAGCGGTGCCTCTCGCCTCCTGCTCTCTGACCGCAGCTGGACTCAGGATGTAAACAAGCACATTTCTGAGAAAGTGAAACTGGCCCGATCCACAAGCATCATCTCCCAGAGTCACCTCTGGAGGACTCAGCAGCCCAGCGGCCCAGAGGAGGTTCTCAGAGACCCCGGGTCCCAGCTGTCATGAGTCGTCACCCGGGTTGTGTGAGCTGCCTCTGAGTCACCCCCTACTCCTGTAAGTAACTGTCTTAGTTGGGTTTTACTGCTGTGAACAGACACCATGACCAAGGAAACTCTTATAAGGACAACATTTAATTGGGGCTGGCTTACAGGTTCAGAGGTTCAGTCCATTATCATCAAGGCGGGAGCATGGCAGTATCCAGGCAGATATGGCCCTGGAGGAGCAGAGAGTTCTTGTTCCCGTTCTTGTTCTTGTTCCCATTCTTGTTCTTCTTGTTCTTCTTCTCCTCCTCCTCCTCCTCCTCCTCCTCCTCCTCCTCCTCCTCCTCCTCCTCCTCCTCCTTCTTCTTCACTTATTTTATGCATAGGAGTACACACCAGAAGAGGGCATCAGATCCTATTACAGATGGTTGTGAGCCACTATGTAGTTGCGGGGAATTGAACTCAGATCCTCTGGAAGAGCAGTCTGTGCTCTTAACCTCTGAGACATCTCTCCAGCCCTGAGTTCTACATCTTCATCTGAAGGCCACTAAGGGAAGACCTAGTGTGGTTAGGAGGAGGGTCTCATTGCCCATCCCCACAGTGACACACTTCCTCCAACACAGCCACACCTACTTCAACAAGGCTGCACCTCCTAATAGTGCCACACCCTGGGCCAATCGTATTCAAACCACCACAAGAACCCATCACCCCTACTCCCGTTAACTCAGTAAAATCTCACTGACTCACCAGGTGGACTTTGGTGCCATCGTTACTTTTGTCTGCTGTGGGTTCACATTTTGGGGTGAGATAGTGGAGTCAAGTCTACCAGGACAATCCTGTCACACAATGTGGGTGCACATTTGAATTTAGCAAGTTGTAAGCAGGGAAAACCACAGGAGGGGCTGATCGGTTGCAAGGGAGCTGTTCCAATCAGCCCTCCCTTTGCTGACGGTCACTCTGATGTGGAAACACTCTAAAGGAGGTGCAGGATGCACAGGGAACCTTACTGTACCACACCAGTGCCATCGAGACTCACCCTGCATCTGTGAATGCACACAGAAATCCCCCTCCACTTACAAGGATCCAGAGAACACCCCAGAAACAGTAGCTGTACTACTTTAAACTCAAGCCTGGCTTTCCTGGTGCTTAGTGTAACCCGGCTTGTTGCCTACAGACTGTGCAACTGGACAGACTATGATGAATGAATGAAGACGCCAGCCAGCACGAGGCAGACCCTCTGCATCCATTCATAAATATGCCACACCCTCTTTCTCAAGGTGTACTGGCTGGTTCTGTGTCAACTTATACAAGCCGGAGTTATCACGGAGAAAGGAGCTTCAGTTGAGAAAATGCCTCCATGAGATCCATCTGTAAGGTATTTTCTCAAATAGTGATGGGGGGGAGGGGCCATTGTGGGTGGTGCCATCCCTGGTCTGGTAGTCTATAAGAAACCAAGCTGAGCAAGGCAGGGAAAGCAAGCCAGTAAGCAGCATCACTCCATGGCTTCAGTACCAGTCCTGACTTCCTTTGGTGGTGAACAGCAATTTGGAAGTGTAAGCTGAATGAACCATTTCCTCCACAACTTGCTTCTTGGTTATGATGTTTTGTGTAGGAATAGAAACCCTGACTAAGACAAACCTAGTCAGGGAATGAGCCAAAGCTTATGGCCTAGGCATTTATTAATAAATAACTAGTCCCAGCATCATCATTCCGGGAGCAGGTCTGGGAAAGGAAACTCATCATGGGACCCTTCTAAAGCCTATGGGCATTTTTGGATGCCTTTGAAAGTTAGGAGATGACTCTGAAGTTCAAGAGATGGCGCCTCAGCAAAAGCCAGCTGCAGCTGGAAAGGACTTCCCACTCTAACCCATGGGCCTGATGCCAGGGAAAAGAGGGTGAAAAAAAGCCACTAATCCCTGAACAGGAAAACCCACCAATCCCTGAGCTACCCCAAACTGAGGACTTGAAATCCCATCAATTCTCAGTCTGGAAATCTCTGCCTTGAGAAGCTCTGCCCCCTCAGAAATCCTATATAACCACTGCCCTTCATCCAGTTCCCTGCTGCCTACACCTGGGAGCAAAGGCCATGATCTCTAGATTTGTCCCTCCACACCCTGAATCCTCCAGTAAATCTCTTTCATGAGATTCGATGCCTGGTGTGACTCTCTGTCTCTAATCAGAAGAAGACAAGAAGAAACACAGCAATGAAGAGAAGAAGGGAAGAGAAGGAGCTGACTGAGGCTCCTGAGATCCTTAGCTCAGCTGTGGAGACCCTTCCCTGAAGCTGCAATGCCTTTGCTGAGGAGGCTTCCTCTCAGAGCTGTGTGGTTCCTGGGCTTCCAAGTCCCAAGATCCCCTTCCACCTGAGCAGAAATGCTTACATCTACAGCACCTCCCCAAACCCCCAGGCAGAGCAGCTCTGTAATCTCAGAAACATTGGGAACAGGTCTGGGAAAGGAAAAAATGTACATAATATATTTACATCATCATGTGTATCCCACTTGTCCCTGTGACGAAATGAGATCACTGCCTCACACCAATTGTTCAGCCAGTGTAACTTCCCCACAGGTATTTAGTAAGCCTTATTCCCCTCTGACTGCTTTAAGCAGGTCTGTTTATGTACACTCCAGGCCTGGGACCAGTTAACCCCTAACTGCCTTCTCATACATAAAGTTAATGCCTCAGGACCAGCTGAGTTGAGTGGAGGGAACTCTCTCAAGCATGGCTAACAGCCCCACCATTTGTTCTGAAGCTGTAGCTGGTGCATTAAAACCCCTTTTGACTCAGGCCTCTGTATATTTCATTACTTGGATGATGTGTTAATATTAGAACCTGAAAGGCAAGATGGAAACCTAACCTCAGAGAATCTTAAACAACAAGCCATAAAAGCCCTAACAGAAAGAGGCTTTATATCATACAAAGTTAAGATTCAACTTGTTCCAGCTGGAGAGATGGCTCAGCAGTTAAGAGCACTGACGGCTCTTCCAGGGGTCCTGAGTTCAATTTCCAGCAACCACATGGTGGCTAAAAACTATATATCATGGGATCCAATTCTCTATTCTGGTGTCTCTGAAGACAGCTACAGTGTACTCATATACATAAAATAGAATAAATCTTTAAAAATGAAAGATTCAACTTATTGGACCCATCACATTTCTAGAAAGAGAAATCAGAGTACCCTCAGCCTGGACAGCTACACCTGTCATCAGTGACTTCCCCAGTGCATTCACCCTAAATACCCTTCAAAGATTCTCAGGCAATATTAATTGGTTTAAGTCTGGCTCACTGTACCAACCAGGCAATCACACTTCTATTTGATTTTTTTTTTTTGAGACAGGGTTTCTCTGTGTAGCCCTGGCTGTCCTGGAACTCACTCTGTAGACCAGGCTGGCCTCGAACTCAGAAATCTGCCTGCCTCTGCCTCCCAAGTGCTGGGATTAAAGGCGTGCGCCACTACCGCCCGGCCTATTTGATTTACTTAAGGGTGACAAGGACCCCCTTCTCTCCCTGATGCCAGCAGTCAGAGGGACCCTTTGTTCTATTAAACAGCACATTAGAAACACCTGGCTCGTTATGATCCACAACACCCAATCCAGGTGTTTCCATTCAGTTCTTCCCCACAGTGGTTGGAGCCTTACATCAACCTCGGGGGATCCTAGAAGGGCTCCGTGCTCCAACAGGGTAGCGCCTCAACTACTGACTGAGGTTCCATCTTTATCCACTATTAAGACAGGAAGAGAGCGTACCTTATAAATTGTAGATAAAGATCCTGATATCTGGGCTGGAGAGATGGCTCAGCGGTTAAGAGCACTGCTTGTTCTTCCAGAGGTCCTGAGTTCAATTCCCAGCAACCACATGGTGGCTCCCAACCATCTGTAATGAGATCTGGTGCCCTCTTCTGGTGTGTCTGAAGACAGCTACAGTGTACTCATCATATACAAAACAAACAAACAAACAAAAAAACCCAAAAAAAAACAAAAAAACAAAAACAAAAACAAAAAAAACCACAACCAAAAGCAAACCTGATTTCTGTTTTCACTTCCCCATCTCAGACATCCAGTGGCTCCTGAGAAACCACACCTCTTTTGCTAATAGCCTCATTGGCTTCCCAGGACAGACAGACAATCATTACCCCAAAGATAAATTCCTGCAGCCACACCAGTCTTTAGGTGGCTTCCTCCTCCACTGTTCTCTTGGTCTGCTAACCCAAGGCTCACAGCTTTTACAGATGGAGAGCCACAGGATGGTGTCTACACCGTATACCAAAGAGATATGGGCTCTTGGTCACATTTTTCTCTCTTACAGATAAATCTCCCCAATTTAAAGAACTGTATTCCATCTTCCTGATCTTAACATATCTAAAGAGCCAGCTAATCTATGTTTAGTCAGCAGTTATACTGTCCACTTCCTCCCCTGGCTAGCCTGCTCCTATGTCAGACTTGGTGGTGACCCTTTTTCCCAAGTATTAATTAAGATTGCAAAAGTATTTTAAACTAGAACATATCCATTTTTAGGCAGCCATGTATAGTCACACTCATCACTTACCAGATCCCTCTCTGATGACAACACTTCAGCCAGTAAGATTGTCACAGCTGGGGCCTGTTACCCCTCACTGCTAAAAAACTCCCATTAGATAACCCATATTAACCTGAAAGGGCTACAGCTCAGATTCCCCAATACCCCCATAAAATACCCCAAACACATCCTCAGAACTTGCTCTTCCTGTGCCTCCCTAATTCACACCCTGCTACACAACAATTGGGCACCAACACAGAGCCCTCAGGCTAATGCCCTCTTACAAGAATGACGTCACCCACATCCCATCACTCCATACACACAAAAATTTGTATTTGTGCTGGGCAGTGGTGGCACACGCCTTCAATCCCAGCACTTGGGAGGCAGAGGCAGGCAGATTTCTGAGTTCGAGGACAGCCTGGTCTACAGAGTGAGTTCCAGGACAGCCAGGACTACACAGAGAAACCCTGTCTTGAAAAATCAAAAAAAATTTTGTATTCATTACTGTTCATACCTATTCCCATTTAAAACCTAATTAATCACATGTTCTCCAGTTTTGCTATTATGAGGATTTCTCTCCATATCAAAGCTGATCCTGGACCTGCATTCATTTAATACTCATCAATTCTACAATTTCTGCAAGTCTTGGAAAATTGTCCACCACACTGGTATTCCTCACAACCCTCAGAGCTAAACTGTCATTGAAAGAACAAATCAAATACTTAAAAAATAATTAATTAAACACAAGGCTTCCTACCACCAACTACCAAATTAAACCTGGCATTATTCACACTGAATGTGTTCAACCTCTATGTCGCCCAAGACAAACCTCCCACTGTCTGTCACTGGAGTCAACAACCACATACACCACCCATCCTGGTCAGATGGAAGGACCCATTTGATAGGTGTTGGAGAGGGTCAGGTTTCCTATTAACTACAGAAAGGGGATTTGTTTGTGTCTTTCCAGAGGACCAACCTCACCCTGTCTGGGTGCCAGCCTGCAATATCTGATGAGACCCCTCCAGTTGGAAAGAGGTCGCACCTGGGGATCACAGAGAAAACAAAGAGGCGACCATGCAGGCACCCCAGGACACACAACTAGATCACCTGGAAGGACACTCATGTCCTCACTGACACAGCTCGATGCAGCTGTTTCCACCCCCTCCCACACCCCACACAAGGCTCCTTCTGTGTCATTCTCATGGCTGTGTTTACCTTCCTTAACACCATGCTGGGGCTAGCCCCACTCCTCCTAACACTATGCTTTCCTTGTTTTATGTCAGGGAACCATATCATGGAGAGAACCAGATAATCGGGACAGGAGACTGCTCACCAGCAGGATGTCAGAAACCCATTATGATTCCTATACACGAATGTGCCACGTCCAGTGCTGATTGCTTTGCTTGTTTTCCTTGACAATCAGACCCATCATGCCTTAAAAACGTTAACACCTATGGAGGATGTTCCTATTGACCCTGTTAGTTACAACTATGGGAGCACGGAACACCCCACACTACAGATATACACCACCCTACCCTTCATGATGTTAACCACGTTTAGATAAACACTGGAGAACACTGGGATGAAACATGGAGAATGGGGTGATTTATGTTCCCTTTGATACCACACCCTCTTCCCAGTGGACAAGGGGGTCTACAGTGCCAAGACAATGACCCAGGTCCACACAGACAATCTCAGAACTGAGAATGAAAATCCTTGTAAATAAAACACACCCATCTAGAGCTAAAGTCGCTTCATCTGGGAAGAAACAGGAGGAGTCTGAGCCTCAGCCTGAGGATGAGAAGACAGATTCTGAGGGAAGAGGCAAAGTTCTCTTTACAGTCAGGCTTGGCAGTGTGATCTGCCCACTGCAGGTGAACACAGAGCCTGGTCTCTATGGAGTCCGTGTGGGGCTTGCAGCCCAGCGACTCTATTTAAGAAGAAGCATCTCTCCACTGCATCCCCAACCACTTGTACTGACATTGTGTTCCCGGAAGTGGCTTTTCTTCTAGAAGACTCCAGAGTCTGACTTCTGAAGAGAAGAGGGAAGAGGAAGGGTGGAGGAGAGGACACGGAGAGTCTTGCCTGCGGGTCTCTCCTGGTGTCCAGACAGCTTCTGGGTCAGAACTCGGAGACACCATGACAAACAGTGCTCTGTCCACAGCACCGGGTTCAGGCAAAGTCTTAGTCTCCAGGCGGTGAGGTCAGGGGTGGGGAAGCCCAGGGCTGGGGATTCCCCATCTCCCCAGTTTCACTTCTGCTAACCTGGGTCAGGTCCTTCTGCCCGGACACTGATGACGCGCTGTCAGGTCTCAACCCCAGTGGGTGACGCGATCCCGGGGAAACCAATCAGCGTCTCCGCGGGCACTGTTTATAAAGTCCACGCAGCCCGCGGGACTCAGTTCCGGATCCCAGATGGGGGCGATGGCCCCGCGCACGCTGCTCCTGCTGCTGGCGGCCGCCCTGGCCCCGACCCAGACCCGCGCGGGTGAGTGCGGGGTCGGGAGGGAAACGGGCTCTGCGGGGAGGGGCGGGAGCAGCACCGGGGAAGCCGCGTCCCTCCGCCCCTTCTCCACCCGCGTTCCGAGCCCCGCGCCCTGCTCCCCTCCCGGCCCGCGCACCCGCCCGGGATCCCGGGAGGAGGTCGGGGTCTCACCGCGCGCCGCCCCCAGGCTCACACTCGCTGCGGTATTTCGAGATCGCTGTGTCCCGGCCCGGCCTCGGGAAGCCCCGGTTCATTATCGTCGGCTACGTGGACGACACGCAGTTCGTGCGCTTCGACAGCGACGCGGAGAATCCGAGGATGGAGCCGCGCGCGCGGTGGGTGGAGCAGGAGGGGCCGGAGTATTGGGAGCGGGAGACACAGAGAGCCAAGAACACAGAGCAGATTTACCGAGTGAACCTGAGGACCCTGCTCGGCTACTACAACCAGAGCGAGGGCGGTGAGTGACCCCGGGTCGGAGGTCACGACCCCTCCACGTCCCGACACAGGGGCGGCAGACGTCCCGGGTCCCAAGACCGAGGTTCGGGGGCAGAACTGACGGTGGACCGGTTTCCCTTTCAGTTTGGAGAAGTCCGCGGGTGGGCGGGGCCGGGGCGGGTGGGCGGGGCTGACCGCGGGGTCCCGCAGGCTCTCACACGCTCCAGCGGATGTACGGCTGTGACGTGGGGTCTGACGAGAGCCTCCTCCGCGGGTACAGGCAGGACGCCTACGACGGCCGCGATTACATCGCCCTGAACGAAGACCTGAAATCGTGGACGGCGGCGGACATGGCGGCGCAGATCACCCGACGCAAGTGGGAGCAGGCTGGTGATGCAGAGAGATGCAGGGCCTACCTGGAGGGCGAGTGCGTGGAGTGGCTCCGCAGACACCTGGAGCTCGGGAACGAGACGCTGCTGCGCACAGGTGCAGGGGCCGCGGGCAGCTCCTCCCTCTGCCCTCGGGCTGGGGCTCACTCCTGGGGAAGAAGAAGCCCTCAGCTGGGGTGATGCCCCTGTCTCAGAGGGGAGAGAGTGTCCCTGGGTCTCCTGATCCTCATCACAGTGACTGCACTGACTCTCCCAGGGCTCAGCCTTCTCCCTGGACAGTTCCCAGTCTGTCTCAGGAGGGAAGGAGAAAATTTCCTGACAGAACAGCAGAGGCTCCCTGCTGTCAGCCATGGCCTCTCCCAGGCCGGGTTCTCTGCCCACACCCACTGTCTGTGGACACTGACTCCTGTCATGCTGAGTGTGTCGGCCCTTACACCTCAGGACCAGAAGTCTCCTTTACCTGATGGGAGACATGAACTCCCCTACACTAGCTGATTCCTCCTATTTCTAGAACTTTCCATAGAATACATTCTCGCAGATCCCTCCCCGATTGTAGAGTTTGCATCTCTTTGACAACACAATTCACAATTCTAGCTATTTCTACAGTGCTGAATGGTCACATGAGCCTTTATGGGGTACACTGGAGGAATATAAACTGTGGAATCTCTTTTCTATTTTTCTCTCTTCTTTTTCTAGTTTTTTACCTCTTTCCCCTTCCCCTTCCCCTTCCCCTTCCCCTTCCCCTTCCCCTTCCCCCTCCCCTTCTCCTTATTCTTCTTCTTTTTTGGTTTTTCGAGACAGAGTTTCTCTGAGTAGCCCTGGCTGTCCTGGAACTCACTCTGTAGACCAGGCTGGCCTCGAACTCAGAAATCCGCCTACCTCTGCCTCCCAAGTGCTGGGATTAAAGGCGGGCGACACCACTGCACTGCTCTTCTTCTTCTTTTTTTTTCTTTTTCTTTTTTTTTTCTTTTGGCATTATTTTACTTCCAGTCAGTTTTTGTCTGCACTGGAGTGATACTGTTTCTCCAGGCTCTTGTATTATTATTTGTATCAGTTTCCACAGACTGGATGATTACACAATTTAATTCAGGGTTCCCGCTAAAGGAGAGGTTCTTGTGAGCTTAGGCTGTTTCTTGTCAGAACTAAACATCCAGAAGCCTCCTGCTCTTCCTCTGCTCCCACAAGTTACAGTGCTCCCCCTAGTGAATCAGGAAATGGACTTTCTGAGAGACAGAGTCTTTTGCAATCCAGGGCTGGAGTGAGAGGGAAGATCCACACACCCTGTGAGCCCACTGTGTTCCAGTGAGTGCTGCACTGGGGTCCACAGCACACTCCAGGGATCCTGTGTAACACACCTGTACCTTGTCACTCAGAGGCAGGGGCTGGGAGTCATTTTCTCTGGCTGAGTGTCAGAGGTTCACCACATTTCTGCTACACACTTTGTGATGGCTGTTCACTTGGACTGATGGTTATGCTGGTCAGCAAGATGGCCACAGAGGTTCAGTCTCAGTTTGGACCCCATCCAGGAGCACATGGTCCTAATTTCTAATTTTGATATGAACACAAACACGTATTAAATTACTTATTTTCCATTCCATCTTCCATTCTATGACTACCTGTCTCATGCTGTAGAACATCACATAAGGACGGCCATGTTGACCCACTGGCTCAGGTGGATTCTCTCTTAGCTTCCGAGTCCCCCAGGAAAGTGTGCACTTCTGTGCTGAGGGACCAGCTCTACCTGCAGGTCACTAGTGCAATGACAGTTGAAATGACAGACACATTGTTCAGTATCATCATTGATTTAACTGTGTCTTGCGTAGATTTCAGTTTGTCTTGTTAATTGTGGGATTTCTTAAATCTTCTACACAGATCCCCCAAAGGCACATGTGACCCATCACCCCAGATCTGAAGGTCATGTCACCCTGAGGTGCTGGGCCCTGGGCTTCTACCCTGCTGACATCACCCTGACCTGGCAGTTGAATGGGGAGGAGCTGACCCAGGACATGGAGCTTGTGGAGACCAGGCCTTCAGGGGATGGAACCTTCCAGAAGTGGGCATCTGTGGTGGTGCCTCTTGGGAAGGAGCAGAGTTACACATGCCATGTGAAACATGAGGGACTGTCTCAGCCCCTCACCCTGAGATGGGGTAAGGATGGTGTAGGAGCAGAGCTGGGGTCAGGGAAAGCTGGAACCTTCTGCAGACCCTGAGCTGGTCAGGGCTGAGAGCTGGGGTCATGACCCTCACCTTCATTTCCTGTACCTGTCCTTCCCAGAGCCTCCTCCATCCACTAACATGGTGGTCATTGCTGTTCTGGTTGTCCTTGGAGCTGTGGCCATCATTGGAGCTGTGGTGTCTTTTGTGATGAAGAGGAGGAGGAGGAGAAACACAGGTAGGAAAGGCCAGGGTCTGAGTTTTCTCTCAGCCTCCTTTAGAAGTGTGCTCTGCTCATTAATGGGAAACACAGGCACATCCCGCATTGCTGCTGTCTGCAACTGGGTCTGCTGTCAGTTGTGGGAACTTCCTAGTGTCAGGATGTTCCTTGAACTCTCACAGCTTTTCTTCTCACAGGTGGAAAAGGAGCGAACTATACTCCAGCTCCAGGTTAGTGTGGGGGACAGGGTTGTCCTGAGGCCATTGGAGTGAAGCTGGGGATGATGGGAGCTCTGGGAATCCATAATAGCTCCTCCAGAGAAATTTTCTGTAGGTGTCATTTGTACCTTGATATGAATACACACACACACACACACACACACACACACACAAATATATATATATATATGAATTTGTTTTGTTTTACCCTAGGCAGGGACAGCTCCCAGAGCTCTGATATGTCTCTTCCAGATTGTAAAGGTGACACTCTGGGGCCTGTTTGGGGAGGGGCAATGTGGATATGATTGGGTTTCAGGGACTCCCAGAATCCCCTGTGAGTGGTGGGTTGTTAGAATGTTGTCTTCACAGTGATGGTTCATGACTCTCATTCTCCAGCATGAAGACAGCAGCCTGGAGTGGACTGAGTGACAGCCAGTGTGTTCAGGTCTCTCCTGTGACATCGCACAGTTCTCTTTAGGCAACAGTGTCTGATGTTCCCTGTGATCCTGTGGGCTCAGTGTGAAGAACTCTGGAGCCCAGCCTGCCTCTGCACACCAGGACCCTGTCCCTGCACTGCCTGTGTTCCCTTCCACAGCCAACCTTCCTGATCCAGCCAAACACTGGAGGACATCTGCATCCTGTCAGCTCCATGCTGCCCTGAGCTGCAGCTCCTCACTTCCACACTGAGAATAAGAATCTGAATGTGAACTTGATTGTTCACATCCTGGACCTGAGGGTTGGCTGCTTGTTAATTTCATGGATTGAGAATACTTAGAGATTTTTGAAGA
>JADRCG010007243.1:0-10492 GCA_019844195.1 Rhabdomys dilectus
TGTATATAAAGCACAGCTGACAACAGCAGCCGGTAATGGAGGCAGGGAATGACTTAAGCACTTACTAAGTTCCGGAGAGCAAGCCATTGAAATTGCGTGTGCACTGACAACTACAGAGGTCAGGTTCACCCAGGGAACAGGAAAGAAGAGTCTCAGACATTGAAGATGAATAGGACAAAATGAATACATTGGTCAACAAAATGTGGATTCTAAACGTTTCCTAACCCTAAACAACCAGGAATTCTGCAAGATATGAGAAGGGAAAACTACAGATGATTGAAATAGAAGAAGAATATCAGCCCAAAGGTCTAGAAAATATTTTCAATGAAATAATAATGCAAATTTTCCTAAACCAAAGACAATGTGTGTTAATGTACAAGAAGCATCAAAAATATCAAAGAGGCCGGGTGGTGGTGGTGGCGCAAGCCTTTAATCCCAGCACTTGGGAGGTAGAGGCAGGCGGATTTCTGAGTTGAAGGCCAGCCTGGTCTACAGAGTAAGTTCCAGGACAGCCAGGGCTACATAGCGAAACCCTGTCTCGAAAAACAAAACAACAACAAAAAAAGAATCAAAGAGATTGGAGGGAAAAAAAAGTGCCTTTACCTCATAACAATCAAACATTGACGTAAAAGCAAAGCAATATATAAATCTGCAATTAAAAAAAATAACAGAGACTAAACAAAACAAGTAATGTGTGAAAGCAGATCTATTAGGTTTATACGTGTCTTTTTAATGTATTCTATAAAAGATAAAAGGCTTTGGACACATGTGCTGCAGAGTCAGAGAAACCACCAATGTTTCTACAAGAAAGTAACTGATCCAAATGTTTTGGGCAGATTCAGAATCCGCCATGATGATGAAGTTACTCCTGATCTAACCAGTGAGGAGCATCACCAGAAACCTCACATGTGGTCACATCTGGCTGATATTTTCCATCCAGCTCCAGAGAGGACCCAGCACCCCAGCTCCTACTGCCAAGTCACCTGCCCCTTTGCTCACCATGACACGATTTCAGAGCTTCCCTGAGGTCTCCAAACAGCACCGACAGCAGAGCTCAGAGCAGGGTACAGATGATGATTCAAGCCTGCACCGGCACTGCAAGCTTGCAGAATGGCACCCAGAAGAACCCGCCTCCTTGTGTTATTGGCAGGTCTGCCTGGGAGCCTTGATTGGCCAGTGAGTCATCCCACTCCTCAAGGTTAGTGTGTGCTTCTGGACAAGGATCAGACTTTTGCCAGATCTCAGGATTGGTTTGCACTCCACTAGCTTTTGTTTCGTCTTCAAAAAGGAATCTCACCCCACCCAGCCCTGGGGAAGAACCCAGCATTCCAGCTCTGGCTGTGCAGCTGCCTGCTCCTCCCCTCTGAGAGCGATGATCCTACACTTACCAGGACCTGACTCCAGACCTTACCTGAGCTTTCCTCACAGCACTTGCCTTCTTTTTCCAGTAGTCAAGGTGAAAAGTTTCCGTAGCCCATTACTTAAGGTAATCTGACGCACAAGAGCAAGGGTGCTCTATAAAAGTGGCTGCTTGCCCCTTCCTTTCTCTGAACAATAAAATTAAAGCACTAGATCAGACATTCAGACTGGGGCTTCTTCCTTGTGTCTCTTGTCTCTTCATTCTTTCACCCTTTTCCAAACAGTCTCTTGCCCTGGGAGGGGCAATGTTTCAACAAATCTTCAATTTCTTCAAACAATTTTCCATGCAAATATTCAATATTATTAGAGATTTTTCTAAACACATTCATTTTATAGGAGATTTTGTCCTTGTCCAACATAAACTTTCTTAAGAATTTTGAATTATTTTCAAAATTGTTTCATATATTTTTCAGTATTTGTCCTCAATTTATCACTTTTCCATATAATTTATATTTTTTCAAAAAATTGTATTATTTATTCCAATATTCATTGCTGTGAAATGAATGTGATGTTTAGAAAAAAATTTTTTTTTTTTTTTTTGGTTTTTCGAGACAGGGTTTCTCTCTATAGCCCTGGCTGTCCTGGAACTCACTCGGTAGACCAGGCTGGCCTCGAACTCAGAAATCCACCTGCCTCTGCCTCCCAAGTGCTGGGATTAAAGGCATGCGCCACCACCACCCGGCTGAACATAAACTTTCTTAAGAATTCTGAATTACTTTTAATTTTTTAATACATTTTTCTATATTTGTCTTCAATTTTTCAATTTTTTCATATAATTTGTATTTTTTCAAAAAAATTTATTAATGTTCTTATTATTCATTGCTAGGTTTTTCAACAAATCTTCAGTTTCTTCAAATATTTTCCCATGCAAATATTCAATTTTATTAGAGATTTTCTAAACATCACATTCATTTTATAGGAGAATTTGTCCTTGTCCAACATAAACTTTCTCAAGAATTTTGCATTATTTTCATTTTTTTCATATATTTTTTGGAATTTGTTCTCAATTTATCAATTTTTTATTATTATTTGTATTTTTTCAAAATTTTCCGTTATTTCTTTCAGTATTCATTGCTAGTTTTTTTTTTTTTTTTTGGTTTTTTGAGACAGGGTTTCTCTGTATACCCTTGGCTGTCCTGGAACTCACTGTGTAGACCAGGCTGGCCTCGAACTCAGAAATCCTCTTGCCTCTGCCTCCCAACTGCTGGGATTAAAGGCGTCCGCCACCACCGCCCGGCACAAATAAAGATAATTTTATTTCCTCCTTTCTGATTTACATTGCCTTCTTCTCTTTCAGGTTTTTTGCTCTAACTAAACCCAGCACAAATAAAGATAATTTTATTTCCTCCTTTCTAATTTACATTGCCTTTCTCTCTTTCAGGTTTTTTGCTCTAACTAAAGTTTTAGATTACATAATGAATAGACAAGGAGAGAATAAACCACCTTGTCTTGTTTATGATTTAGTGGAATTAATTAGAATTTATCTCTACTTAATTTAATGTTGACTTTTGGCTTGTTGTAAAGTGACATTATTATGTTTAGGTATGTCCCTTATATTTTTAATCACTCTGAGAACTTTATCATACGTTGGGGTTAAGTATTGTGAGAAAAATTTTCATCATCTAAGAGATTACAACTTTTTTTCCTTACAGTTTAATTACATTATGTTGAACCATCCCTGCACTTCTTGAATGAAACCTACCTCATTGATCATGGTGAATGATCTTCTGATGTGTTTTTTATTTTATTTTATTTTATTTTATTTTATTTTATTTTATTAGCTTTGTTTTATTAAGTAGTTTTGCATATTTGGTTTTAAGGAAAAATTAATCTATAATTCTCTTTTATTACTGAGTCTTTGTATTGACTGGATATTTGAGTAACTATGGGTTCACAAAGCAAATTGGCTAAGGTTTCTTCTTTTACTCTATTGCTGAATACTTTGAGGAGTATTCTCATGAACTCCTCTTTAAAAGTCTCATAGGTAGATAGTCTGATTCTATCTTAAAATTCATGGAACTGGGCTCTTTTTGGTGGCAGATTTGTAATTTTTCTAAGTTTGACATTTACAGACTCCAGTGAGAGGTCATCTGCAATTTTAATAGATTATCGTTTATATGTTTCTTGGCTTTTGACCTTTGCAGCTCTTAGTGTTATTTCTTTGTATTGGGTGTTTTGATATTATACAGGAAAGAGACTTCATTTATGCTTCATCCTGTTTGATGTTTTGATTCTTCTTGTTATTGTTATTATTATTATTATTATTATTATTATTATTATTATTATTTGGTTTGTAGAGACAGGGTTTTTCAGTGTAGACCTGCTTGTCCTGGAACTAACTCTGTAGATCGGGCTGGCCTCAAACTCAGAAATCCGCCTGCCTCTGTCTTCCAAGTGCTGGGATTAAAGGTGTGCACCACCACTGCCCATTTCTTGGCTTTATTTATAAGATTGATTTGTTTTCTCCACTTTTTTGTTTGTGTTTTCCTGGCTGTCTTTGAAGTATTTATTAATTTACTCCAACTGTTTGTATTTTCCTGAATTTCTTTAAGTGATTTAGTCATTTCGACTTTAAGGGCCTGCATCATCTTCATACAGTTGGTTTCAAAGCTTTTTTCTTGTACTTCAGCTATGTTGGAATATTTAAGACCTTCTTTGGCAATATAAATGGGCTCATACTCATTAACCAGTGGGTGATAAATATTATTTCTTATTACATAATCAAGTACCAACGTCATGGAATGGAATGTGGCTATAACTTCTGGAAGTGAAAACGTTGATTTTATGTCAATATACTTGATATACAATAGTTTGTGTCCACACAATGAAATTTATTGTGGGACCCACCATAGGCTCCATGACAGATTCCATTAAGTATTCAGCTTACATTTAACCCAGTGTTTAATTAATGCCGTGGTTGTTTTTTCTCCTTAAATTGGACAGGGAGGCAAGTTAAGCACTTTTTAAATAAATTTTATTGCAATGATTGTTTTAATAATGTCACTTCCAATCACTAACCCTGGAGTCACAATTAACAACAGCAACAACATAAAAAACCCCTGAAGGTGACAGGGGACAGGGTAATAATTTTCTAATTTGCCAGTGTGTATTTATTCACATCAGTTGAATGAAGACAAACTAAATTGGTAAGTTTATAATTTGGGAACTTTAGCATAATCCAAGCAATACTGAATTTTCAACTTTGGAGGTATGTCCAATGCATTTTCAGTCTTAAGTCAGGTCCAATGATTGAGACACAGGCCATTGGCTGTAGCTGTGTGTGTCATGTTACAGACCACAGAAGCTAACATGCACATAGCAACCATGTCAAAGAGTACTATATTAATGCCATTTTCTCTACCAGGAAACTGTTTACACTTTTTCAAAGACAACGTAAGTATATATTTTTCCAAATTATGTTTCCCTTTTCCTTTTTATATTAAATTTAAAAAATTATTTACATAGCAAATTTGCCTACTTTCTTGGTTCTTCTTCCCTGAGGTCTTCTCCTCATCTTCTTCCTTGCTGCCTCTGAGAGGTTCTCTCCCACCTGCTTACCCACAAGGACCTCACCTCTACCAGCTTCCCTTTTCCCTGGGGCATCAAGTTTCTACAGGGTTAAGTGCACCCTCTCCCATTTTGACCAGATGAGGTACTCCTTTGCTGCACACATGCTTGGGGCCATGAACCATTCCCTGTATGCTCCTTGGATTTTGGCTTAGACCCTGGAAGCCCTGAAGTGATCAGGTTAGTTGACACTGTTGTTCTTCTCATGGTATTGCCATCGTCTTTACCTCCTTAAGTACTTCTTCTGACTCTTCCATATGAAACATTTCACCCTACAATAATTATATATATTTGAGAAAGAGACAGAGAGAGAGAGAAAATTAACAAGATAAATAAATTTTACCCAAACTAATAAAAGGACAGAGACAATATCCAAATTATGAAAATCAAAAATGAAATGAAAGTCATACCATTATATATACATACTGAAAATCGTTCTACAAAATGTTAACTTGCTCAGAGAAGAAATAAAGAAAAGACTTTCTAGAATTTAATGAGAGTGAAGAAACAGCATACACAAACTTATTTGACTCAGTGAAAGCAGTGCTAAGACAAAAATTCATATCACTAAGTGCCCTCATAAAGATATCAGAGAGATCGTACACAAGCAACTTAACAGCACACCAGAAAGCTTTAAAACAAAAAGAATAAGATATGTAGACACCAGGAAATAATCAAACTCAGGGCAGAAATGAACCAATTAGAAATAAAGAAAACAGTACAGAGACTCAAGAAAACCAAGGGCTAATCCTTTGACAAAATCAACAAGATAGAAAAACACTTAGCCAGACTAACCAGAGGGTATAGAGACAGTATACAAATTAACAAAATCAGAAATGAAAAGGGAGACATAACAGAAGAAACTGAGGGAACTTTTAAAAATCATCAGTTCTTTCTATAAACTGGAAAATCTAAATGAAATGTGTAGCCAGAGAAATGGATAATTATCTAGACAGATGCTATAAACCACAATTAAATCAAGATCAGGTAAGTTATCAGGAAAATGTTAGTGATCCCCCCAAAAAAACACACACAGGAGCCAATCTGATGCAACTCCCAGCAGGGTCTTTATCCTATTTGAGCTAGCTTGCCCCCATCCCCAATGCACCAGCATCAGCCAAGTCTATTCTGATGGTGGTGGAGCCCCAAGTGTCTGTCGGGGGAAAGATTTTATTCTAAGCAGTAAGCGGGGGGGGGGGGGGGGGAGGAAGGGCTAAGGTGAGAGGAGTAAAGAGAGGAAGAGAAGGAGTAAGGAGAGAGAGGAGAAGAAAGAGGAGGAGCTAGGGGAGAGGGATGAGAGAGAGGGGAACATGAAAGCAGATGTGTGTGTGTGTGTCTAGGAGTCAAAGGTAGTTGATATATCTAGATTGGGTATTGGGTATATAGATTGGTGATTGTATGGACATCTCCTTTTGATCATTACCAAACATATAAATCCTTTGGATAACCTAAGCATTAGAGTCTCATTTGTACCAAGCTCATATGGGTGGTGGGATGGTCTGGGCTAAGCCAAGCATTGTGGAGACAACATGGAAGATGTGGGTGGCAGGGTTGGTGTATCTCACTGCCTGAGCAGTTGGCTCGAGCCAAGCAGCAGGAATGCAGCAGCTCCTGGCTGCAGACCTAGACTATTCATGAACGTGGCAGCTGGTTAAGAAAAGTGAGATTGAATGCTGCCATTTCAAATATCTCTTGCAATACGGACTATATGTTCAAGCATCTAATTGGAAAGCTGCTGTGACCTTGAACATAATTGGCTGGTGCTGGGAGTCACATCATAAACTTAACTTCACCTCCACTCTGCATTAATGGTTGTTAGGCGTGGGCTTGTAACCCGAGATGCAGGTTTGTTGGGGGAATAACCTGGAGACTCTGGTATTGTTGAGGGTGTAACTTGGAAACTCTAGTCTTGTTTGGGAGTATCCTAGAGAGTAGAATTAGGCTTTAGTTTTGCTGGGGGGAGGTGGCAACTTGGAAACTTATGCTAGGGACCTGAGTTGCCTAGAAGTCTATAGTTTCTATTCCTGTACAATGACCCTGGTATTGCACCTAGAACTTCCGGGCATAGGCCCTATCATCCAATGACTGAGGAAGAAATAACTAGGTCCTGCTTTACTAAGGGTTCTGCCTGTTATACAGGCCCCATCCAAAAGTGAACAACTGCAGCATGAGAACATGCTTCTGGGACAATCCTGAAAGACACCAGTAAAGGGAAATCACCACAGTTCAGAGCTTCATGCAGTAATCATGCTCATGCATTTGTTTGGAAATGTGTGATTATTCACTGAATCATCAGCAGTAAACAGTGGGATGGCTTAACTGTCAGAGACTTGGAAACACAATGATTAGAATATTGTTGAGAAAGACATAAAAGGAAGAAGTATGTGGATAGATCTCTCAAAATGGTCAAAGGATGCAAAGATACTTATGTCCCATGTAACTACTGATCAAAAGGAAAGTTCAGCTGAGCATATTTTCAGTAACCAAGTAGTTAGGGTGATCTATTCTGTGGGAAGTCAGCTGTGTCCACAGCTATATCTGTCATTTTCCAATGAGACCATGAACATAGTGGCCATGATGGATACAGGGGTTTATGCATGGGTACAACAGTAGAGTCATCCTCTCACCTAACCTGACATGGCCCATCTGCTGATGAGTTCCAGATCTACCAACAGCAGAGACTAACACTGAGCCCTACGTATGGATCATTATCCTGGGTTGACCAGCCCATGAATTGGTGGCAGGTTGACTACATTGGATCATTTCTCTTGGGCAAAGGACAAAGCTTTCTACTTCCTGAAAAAGATACATATACTGCTTATGATTTTGACTTTCATGCACATATTGCCTCTGCCAAAGTCACTATCCAAGGATATAATGAGTGCCTCATTCACCACAATGGTATTCCACACAGTATTGCTTCTGACCAAGCAACTCATTTCACAGCAGAGAAGTGAGACAGTGGGCCAATGATTATGGATTCTAATGGTATTAATTACTATTAATGCCATATTCCTTGTTACCATAAAAGTGCTGAACTGATAGCAAAATTGAATGACCTTTAGAAAGCCCCTTTACACAGCCAATTAAGGGACAGCCACCTGTAGAGCTGGGCAGGGTCCTAGGCTGTATGTATTTTGAATCAGCTTTCAGTATTTGATACAGTTTCTCTCAAAGCCAAGATCCATGATTTTAGGAATCAAGGTTGTTGAAACCCTGTGTGAAGTTTTGCAGGCCACAAGTCACAGTGGAACTCAGCTCAAAATTTAGGGCTCCCTTTATCAGTAGGGATTTTATTTTTCTGCTTGACTTTGTCTGGATAATGTCTCTGAACCCAGGTTTCTGTCCTTATGTAATACATAGCTTTTTGCAGAGCTGCTTAAACTCAGAACACAAGTCACATCCTGGATTCCCTGTGCCCATAAAGCACGTGTATCTGCTCCATTATAAGAAAAGACAGTTGAAGTTCAAGTGCATGAGATAGGATACTTGTATAATTCAATAAAGCTGTGATTTGATGGCAGAAGCTCCTGCAACACATTTAAATCAGGGAGCATGCATGACTAGTATAAAGAACACAATCTATTAATGAGAAGTTTTCTTTGATGATGAGATGGCGTTTTATATTTGGTAAATATAGGTTTTAGATTTGGGCTCAGTATTTACTAAGGTTGTTCAGTTTTCCTCAGCTGTATACAGACCCTGCCATGCTGAAGGATTCCATAATATTTTCTTTCATCTGGAATATTGAGATACATTTATATATTACTGAGAAAATGAAGAGTGAGAATTTCTTTTCTAAATAACACTTCATAAGATCAAATATAATTTTTGAGGACTTTTGTCCCTTGAATTACTAAAGAGACACACTGCATTTTGAAATCATACTTTACACATGCCTTCTTAATATTACATGCTGGATCTTCCTATCTTTGTATATTTATTTGTATTTTACAGAATTTTTCTGGATATAAATATCTTTTAAATTATTAACCTGTTTATGGCTCCATAAAATTTTAAATATATTGTGCAGTGGTGGCGCATGCCTTTAATCCCAGCACTTGGGAGGCAGAGGCAGGCAAATTTCTGAGTTCGAGGACAGCATGGTCTACAGAATGAGTTCCAGGACAGCCAGGGCTACAAAGAGAAACCCTATCTTGAAAAAAAATAAATATGTATATATCATAATTAAAAACAGATATGCTATTCTTATATGAGTGAGGACAATGCCCAATATTAATAGCATCATCTGGTCTAGGAATAGTAAGCTCTTTAAAAGTAACTTAGAATCATAAGGGATACAGACCATGTTGTGTATGAGAAATAGGACAGGGTTCAAAGAGATACCACTGTACCCAGAACTGTATGTTTACATGTATCATATTTTTAAAAAGTAGACATTAACATTTAATTATGATCCTCATGTTACCTATTCCAAGGAAAGATTCAAACTCATATTATCCTTTTATATTTATTTTACCTGTGTGGATATATTGATTAAACATAGTTTTGTCCTTTCATATCAATTTTTAAGTTTATTTTTGTTACAAACAAATTGAACTAGGGTCAAGTTAACAAGTTTAATTTACTTGTAATTCATTTGCTATTAAGTACATGATGTGAATAACAAACCACGTCTCATGTGAATATTCTACATGTAATTAATAAAAAGTCAAATTTTATAAGCCATGAATTTGTGTCTATTGCTTGTCTAGTATTCCTGTTTCCAAATTTTCATTGTCAAGTGAAAACTTTCCATAGAAATCTTTAGTAAGCATATTTTTTGGTTGGGCAGAATGTAAACCAGACATGTCTAGAGCAGAAGAGTACTGAGGACATTTTATCTCAGAGGAAAATTAACTGCAGAAATAGCTGATGGTGAGACCCAACATAGGGTAGCATACATATTCTTTGCTGGCAGCAGTCTGTCTGGCTCTTGGCAACTTATCCTTTGATTGTCTGTAGAGGTCTGTGAATATCAAAGTCTTTGCTTCCTTTGCTAGTATGCTAGTTTTGGAGGTAAATGGCTGAAAAACTTTTAGATTCTTTTGAGAAGTCTTTCTCTAAGTAAAAGAGAAGCTATCAGAATAAGAATAAAACAAACCATTAAGATATAAAATGAATACCTTTTAGGCCTGATATTTCTTCTTTGTGTAATTGGGATAATATTGACTCAGTGGGACCATCAAGAATAATAGTAGCCACCTTAACCTTAACCCTGAGCTTAACCCTATCCTAACCCTCACCTCTTAATTTCTTAACCTCATAAACCTAATTCTAAAACTCCTTATCCTAATCCTAACTATGACTGTCTAATCCCTTATCTTTATTTCAAATCCTGCTTGCTGTGGGGCATATTTGTTAATTACAACTTTTGAAGTGAGAAACTCTTTATTAATCTTGATCTTTTGAGATGTTCAGATCCACCTTTAACCTGGGCTATAGATACTTTTGACAACATATATATATATATATATATATATATATATATATATATATATATATA
>JADRCG010007243.1:10502-26053 GCA_019844195.1 Rhabdomys dilectus
TATATATATATATATATATATATATATATATATATATATATATATATGTTTCCTGGGTATTATTTATTATATTTCTATGCTGGCATCTAGGCTTCTGAGTTTGAAGTGATTATTGATCTAGGTACTGATTTCTGGATTTATCTTGCTTAGGTGGAAGCTTTGTTCCTGGGTTACTCTTGATGTCTGGATTTACAGAGAAAGTTGTCTGCATGTTACTTCTTTTACTGACCTGTTTGGTGGGTATCCTCAAGGGGGAATGCTTGCTAATATTGGGAGCTGGGAGAAGAGGTGGGCAGGAAAAGATCAGGGAATGCTGGGTAATTCTGGAAGCTGGGAGAAGAGGTGGGCAGGAAGAGACAATTTTAGCAATCCACAAGGAGACATAGTCAGGACAGAGGTAAAGCTGCCTCTGGTGTTTAGTTTCTAGGGGAAACAGTGATCATTGCATCTGGGATACAAATAGTGTGGTAAATCTCTAGAAAGCTTACCTTGTGTCCTGGCAGGTAAAGCATGTGGTTTACAGGGACTCTCTGCACAAATGGGGCTGAGACACAGGAATGAGGCAGGAAAGAAAAAGCAGGTGGGGATTGTCTATCTTACCTATAACAGACAAGCACAAGGGGAGAGGCAACTTCCACTGGAATTCTGTCTCAAAGTTAGTGCAACTGATATTAGGATCTGCAGTAACAGATAGTAAAGTAGGTCTTTGGACAAAGTACCCTTTTTACTGCCATGGCTTGTGGTTGAATATGAGTATCTTTCAATAATAAGGACATCAGGAACAAAGATGAATCGGTAAAGCCCAATCAACTCTGTTTTTGAGAGTGCATAAAGTCCACTTGAGCAAATATCCTATGACAAACTTCCCTTATCAACAGCAAGTCAAGTACAACTTGTGTGTTAAGCTACAGATAAATAACTAATACACCTTACAGAAAAAAAAAATAGTCTACCCATCATGGTTGTCAGATGGTTTTGGCCCATTGCTTGGTTCCTGCAGATTATGCCAGACATTCAGTTTTTAAAATGTTAAGTTGCTGACCTGTATGTTAATACCCCAATCTTGCTGTAACTGCAAAAAATAACTCCCACCCCTAGACTTGGTCTCTCAGTTTCAGTCTCATCTGAGGTTGACTGGCGAGAATCCTTATTACAGAGCTCATAATAAAGACGTCCATGTGTTTGCATTGCAATAGGCTCCTTGTTGGTCTTTGGTGTCTCTGTGACTTGGACATAACATCTTAGTGCATTGACTGGAACCCCAAGATGCTCAGAACTCCCAACTAAAGGATTGAAAGGCCAGTTGTTAAGATGAATCATTGGTTTTGTGTCAGTGGCTTGTCTGTCACACTTGTGTCTGTGTGCCTGGGTTTTCAGAGTTTTCTTGAGTATATGTGGAGGGAGATGACTAAATTGAATGTAGAACCCTGCTACAGTAGATACACTGGAGAATCGTAGCCCCAACGTGCTTCAAAGATGTTCCAGAGCCTGATATAGTGGACCCTGTGCCTCTGGTCTTAATTTCTTTGAAGGTTAGAGCAGACTTGGAACCCTGCTACAAGGCTCACAGCTGCCATCCTGTCTTTATTTTCTTCTCTGTTCAAGTGGAGGTATCTGCTAGTCAGCCTTTACTGCCCTCTTGTAGTTGTCTGTTATGTATGTGGCACTTTATTATTCTGTGATTGAGAGAGGAAATGAGACTGATTCCATTCTAATTGATTTAATTACTTAGCCCTCATGTTGGTGTAAATCCTTCTTACCAACAAAACTAAGACCCATTGCATCCAGGGCACAGTCACTTTCTTCCTACCATGTTTTATAGGTTGGACAGGACAAAGTACTCATTTCCCCCCTCTCTTTCTACCCCTTGTATTGTTAGTTTGGCTGGGAATGCAGGGGGTTTCTCTAGGCAAAAAGTTAGGCTTGACAGCTCATTAAAGTTTTCTCCACAGTTCTTCAGGGCACAGCCCCAATGACATGAGAAAGTCCTTGGGTTTCCAAAATGGGTTTATTGACATGACAAGTGATGGTTGAATCTGGTTGTGCACCCCCCAGAAACCCAGGGCAGACCTGAGTTAAATAGGAAGGGAGAGATCGGGGAGGGACTGGAGAAGAATGCTTAATTGGCTCCACCCTCTGGCCTTCAGGTACCTCATTAGTATGTAAATCTCTTTAGGGCCTGAGGCCTGTTCCTCTTGAATGTTAGCCATAGACCTCTCTGTGGGAGGGGTTGTGGAGGGCTGAAGCTAAATGAAAAGAACCAGGGCCTGGGAGCAGAGCCAAACTCCTGCTGTCCAATAAGGGTCCCGGGTTCCAGACTTATGCTCAACCAAGCACCCAACTTCTTCTCACAGCCCACCGCCGTACCGCTCCACACCTTTGCCCAGTCCATATATGATGCTGTACTTCTGGAGTTGTCATTAGATGGAAGGGTGTTCTTCATCCATTCTAACAGAGTTAGCATATCTTTTTTTTTCTCGAGACAGGGTTTTTCTGTGTTGTCCTGGCTGTCCTGGAACTCACTCTGTAAACCAGTCTGGCCTCGAACTCAGAAATCCACCTGCCTCTGCCTCCCAAGTGCTGGGATTAAAGGCGTGCACCACCACTGCCTGGTGAGTTAGCATATCTTCATTGGACCAGAGGTCCTGTTTTTTGGGGGAGGCCATTTTCAGGTCTATGGGGCATTCTGCTTCCCTATCCACCTTCCAGCTGTTTAGCAAATCTTTGGTAGCACTCGCTTGGGAACCTAGGGTTAAAGACATCTCACCCAAAGGCAGCACAGCCTCTGAACTTTCCATTCCAGTGTATTATTTCCTGCTGAGGCAGGTGCCCTCCCCATTTTGTCCTGGCTCAGCCACAACTCCAAGTCTCTCATGAGGTGTCAGGGGCTCCTGTAATTGATATGGCTAGCTCATTGGTTTTGTGTTGTTACAACTATCTCATTTATTATTGTGTCTGTGTCATACTTGTCTTACGTTCTCAACATTTCAGAGATACAGTCATCTGAAGTAGCCTTAATCAATGGTGTGCCATCATGAGAATGGCTGGTTGCTATTGAAAGGGTTAAAATTTTAAAATCTCCTAGCAGGCTGGGCAGAAACAAGAGTGCAGGTCAGCTTGGTCGTGAGCTCCCTCATAATCACTATAACACCTGGATAAATTTGCAATCCTTTTACAATACTGCTGCTTTGGCTCAAAAGTAATCCCCATGTCCCTGAAGGCAAGGGCCCAAAAACAGCTGTAGGCAGCATCTGAACTTCCATTTCTGGTGTCAGTACCATATAGGTAGTGGAATTGAGGTCCAATCCTGCACTTTCTGGGGTTGCTCTAATAAGTTCTAAAATGGATTTCCCTGACTTGGTAACAGCTTCATGGCCCCATAAGCTGTTGGCTGTAAATTCTTGGGGGCTTAGGGTTGGCCCCTCATGGCCCCATAAGCTGTTGGCTGTAAATTCTTGGGGGCCTAGGGTTGGCCCCGACACTCGTTTCCAACATAGTACAGATTGGTTGCTTGCTCAAATAGGATTTAATGGCATTATAGACAATCTTTATCCTCCAGATAAATTGATGCAGTTTTTAAATGTACATGAGGTGATATTTCCTAACATGACTTCTTTGCAGCCTGTACATAATGCTCTTTTAATCTTTACTGATGGGTCCTCTAAAGGATGAGCAGGATATCTTTTAAATAATCAACAGGTAGTCATACAGATGCCTAGACTCTGCTCAACTAGCAGAACTGACAGCAGTTCTAAATGTTTTTCAGTCTTTAAGTGATGCTTTTAATCTTTTTACTGATAGCCTATGTGTGGCTCAGTCTGTCCCCTTGTTAGAAACTTGTGACGTATTGCAATTCAATACTCCAGCCGGATCCTTGTTTTCTCAACTACAAAACCTCATTCTTACCAGAAAAATTCCCTTTTATATTGGCCATATAAGAGTTCATTCTGGCCTTCCTGGACCTTTAGCTGCAGGCAGTGATCATATTGACAGATCTTTAATAGGAGAAGCCTTAATTTTGAATCCTGTTGCATTGGCTAGGTGAGATCATAAAAGTTTCATCTCTCTAGACACACTTTAAGGCTCCGGCATAAGATCACTAAGGAACAGACTAGAATGATTGTAAAACAATGTCCCAACTGTCTTACTTTGTCACCGGCTTCCCATTTAGGCGTTAACCCAAGAGGCCTTATGCCCAATCATATTTGGCAAATGGATGTAACTCATTATGCAGAATTGGGAAAGTTGAAATATATATGTTTGTAATGACACTTGCTCAGGATTCCTTTTTTGCTTCTCTACATACAGGAGAAGCCTCTAGAAATATAATTGATCATTGCTTAAAAGCTTTTAATGATATGGGATTACCTAAAGTCCTCAAAACAGACAATGGGCCAGCCTATACTGGTAACAACTTTACATCTTTTTGCAAAGAATTTGGTATTGAACACAAAACCGGAATTCCTTATAACCCAATGGGACAAGGAATTGTTGAACGTGCACATTGCCCTCTAAAAAACTGGCTCATTAAAAGTAAAGTGGGGGGGGGAGAATTATACCCTCCAAGGTCACCAAAAGCACATCTTGCTTTTCTGTTATTTGTTTTAAATTTTCTGCAAACTGATGCTAAAGGTCAGCCTGCAGCAGATCGCCACTGACATCCAGTCACTTCCAGCTCATTTGCCTGGGTCAAATGAAGAGACCTCTTAACTAATACTTGGAAACGTCCTGACCCTGCTTTAATTTGGGGCCATGGCTCAGTCTGTTTTTTTTCAGAAAAAGAAAAAGGAGCCCAATGGCTGCCTCAAAGATTGGTCCATCAAGTGGACACAGATCTTGAGCCTAATAATTATGACTCTGGTGATGAAGATGGCTCAAAATCTTTATCAGCCAACTGATTTAACCTGGCATGTTGTCTCCATCAATACTTAAAGCCACCCACTATATACCTGGTGGCTAGACTTTGTGTCTGATTTCTCTCAACCAGCAGTTAGATTAGATACTGGAACATTTCCACTTTCAACTTATTTCCTACATTGCTTGGATAATCATGTTGCTGTTAACTTTTGAACCTTGTGTCTCAAGCAGAGAGGTTGCCTTCACACAGGATCTCTCTCAGAAAGCCCAGCCATTTGCATGGCAGTTATTCATCGCTATAAAGAATTGCATTAAGTGCATGCTCACAGGTCCTTTGGTCTGAATGTGGTTCTGGTCTATATGGGAAAGAATGTGTCAATGATGGCCAGTTAGTCAAAAACAGGTTAGAGTGTTCTTGAGCTCTTATAAACCTAAGGCAGAGGCATACATCAATATGCTATATATGTTTTCCTCAAGGATGGGTAACATAGGAGCAATATAGATGCTAACCTAAGCCAGGCATAATCTCCTGGCCACTCTCTACCCTAGATGGGATGAAATCATATACCCCATCAAGCTGCTGGCACTGTTCATCTTTTAAACTAAAAAAGAGGGAACTGTGCCCTTCCCCTAGACTTGAGCAGTCCTGAGAGACCTGGCTTACCACAACAGACCAAGTGATAGGATCTAGGTGAAGTTTCCCACCTTAGCTGCACAGAACATAGAAGCAGAACTGCCCCTGGGCTTGCCTTGACATATCTCCAGCCATGACCTAGAATGGATTATGGATTATCCCACCCATCTCCAGCTGAATCCAGGAGGGGTTTGGGGTTGGGCCTTCCTCTTTAAATTGAGAGATGAACATTAAAGCTTTCAGTCTTCATCAGAGAACTTTATCTTGGCTTCATCTCTTCTTGCCCTCTGTCCACTTTCATACCCAGTCCCCCTTTCAGGTGAACCCAGATGATTTATGGCTGAAGTTGGCTACAGTATCTAAATGTTGGAAAGAAGCAAAAGAAACTTCTTCTAAGAACTGCCTTTTTTTTTTAATACCAACCTGCATTTAATCATTAATTGAAACTAAGTTCAAGTCCGTCCCAGGTTACAAGGGAACAGAGTACTTAACAATATCTGGCCAGCTTTCATTATTCATGTTTGTTCCCCCAAAACACAATGACTGCTCCTAATCATAATTTCTGTTATTCATGTTTTATTCTTCAAAATAAAATGCTTCTTCCTAACTACAAAAGAAAAAAAAATGGGTGTGATAAGCTAGACCATAAAACCTACATTCTGTATCATTTGACATAGAGTAATAACTGAAGAAAATACTGATTGGTGAGAAATGTAGCTGTAACTTGGCACTGATTTGTGATTTTGAAGTTTGGAATCTATATTACTTTCAGGTTTAGGGTGGGGGGGGGGGGGGGCGATGCATCTAAGCTTCTAAGTATATTTTTGTGGTCCTGATTAATCAGTACTAAATTGGCTACAAAAATTCTTATCATTCTTATACTGTCCTGGTGTTTGAATTGTGTTGGATCTTAGTAGACCCCATAACATAAAGGCTTTACCAGGTTGCTCACATTCATAGAGTTTTTCTCCAGTATGCATAGTTTCATAATGCTGAAGACTACAGAGGTGTGCAAAGAGTTCATTATAATAAATATACTTACAAGGTTTCTCTCTAGCACATTTTATTTCTTGATAATGAAGACTATAGAATTGTGCAAAGGCTTGACCATATTAAATGCACTCTCAAGGTGTCTGTCTTAGTGTTTCCATTGCTATGAAGAGAAATCATAAACAAGGCAGCCATTATAAAAGCAAATTTTTAATTGCTGCTGGCTTACAGTTTCAGAGATTTAGTCCTCTTTTATCATAGCAAGAAGCATGGCAGGCATGCAAGAAGACTCAACACCGGTGAAGAAGCTGACAGTTCTGCATCTTGATTCGAAGGCAGCTAGGAAGAGACTGTGTTGTGGAGAGCCCCAGTCTTGTATGTTGATACTAATTCCCCTTTCCTGGAAGGGCTGCATAGGAAGTGTAAGTCATTACACAAGTGACTTCTAGTGAACCTTCTGCCCATCTTAATTTATAAAATAAAGGCTGAATGAAGCCAGTGATCCGGCAAAGGAAGGGAAGGTAGAAAAATAAAGGTCTGTTGAAGAGAGAGAGAGAGAGAGAGAGAGAGAGAGAGAGAGAGAGAGAGAGAGAGAGAGCATGACTGGAGGATGACTGGAGGAAGATAATAGAGATTGGGTAGGATAGCGATGACAGAGATGATGGAGATGACGGAGGCAACAATGGGGAGAGAAGAGAGAGATGGTGACTAAGGAAAAGAAAAGAGAGAGAGAAGATGACAGAAGATAATGGAGGATGACTGGGAAGCAGGAGGTAGAGGACAGACGCATAACCAGAAAACCCTCAAGTTATAAGGGTTTCATAGTTGAGAAACAGGGTAGAATAGTAGTGAATCTGCCCAATCTATGCTTACAAAATATATTCATAATGACTGAGTTCTGTTTTCATTGACTGGTCTTATCTGGGTTGAAGATTTAATTGTCTCCCACTGTGGGGGAAAAAAAACTCATGAGGGGTGGCAGGGGAGAGGAGATCCGGCGGCGGGTCCCATGAGGGCCTGTGGCATGGTTCCACCTCTCTTCCCACACCCCGGCAGAAGGGTCCTACATGCATGCGGCCACCGAGGGCTGGCAGCTGCAGTTCAAGGTTCCAAAGTTCCAAAGGCTGGCTGTAAAGAGCATTCTTGTGAGGTCTGGCTGGACCTAGCATAGGCTAGATGACCTAGCAAAAGGCCAGAGGGACAGAACCTAACAATTAGATAAAGAGTGAAACCAGATGTGTGGTGTGTGACGAGTGCCATAGATAGATAGGGAAGCCCCAGGGTGTTCCCTGGTTGGAAGTGAGCTTAAAAACCCCAGAGAAATTCCACTTGCGAGTCCATCATGACTAGCCCCCCGACTCCACGCTAGTCTGGACTCTGATGAGACCCAAACGATCATCCAATACCCCACCGCACTGGGTATTACCAGCAGAGCAAGACTTGCTGAGGCCACAGCCAAGGCCAAAAGAGGTGACAGAGAAGTCCGAGCCTGAACCTGAGCCGAGAACAGGTTGTATTTATGAGTGACTGAGTGATGTGGACAGTAGCAGCCATAGCTTTAGTGTGTGCCTTCCTAGTTTGGTTTTGCATGTGTGCTGTGACTCTATTATATGACACTGTGACTTTCTTATATGAACCCGATATTGAAAGTAAAGCATTTGAAAGACCAGATCTCGACTCTTGCCTGTCTGTCATAATTCCCGAAGCACCTCCTGTCAGAATCAACTGACAGTCTGGGATATGAGTGCTGGCGACAGCGGCAATCTGGCGGGCGGTGCAGGCCCAAGCGACACCTGGAGTCTGGTTTTCCAAAGCTTTTATTGTTCATGGCATGGTGAATAGGTGTAGATAGTATGCGCTTTCCCCCACCAAAAGTCAGAGGGTCTCACCTTTTATAAGAAAGGGGAAAAGGGGAAGGGATAACTTAATTAGCTACGCTCTTTGGCCTTTAGATAACTCATTAATATTTAAATCTCTGGAGGTGGAGACCTCTATCTGTGTCCTGTGATTGAAGGGTTCAGGTTAAGTGGAGTTACTTCATCCAAGGCCCAACATCCCACTACAAGACTGTCTGCCGTGGAGCTAGTGGAAGAGCCCATTCTACACTGGGTGGAACTTCAAAGCCCATCCCCACAGTGATGCACGTCCTCTAACAAGGCCACACCTCATAACTTCTTTCCAATCCCTGAGCCAACCATATACTACGATATTACACTGCCTGGCCCCCATAAAACTGTGCATACATGAGAGTATGGGGACCATATCTAAAAATAGCATAATTCAAAATACATTGCGTTCAAATTAAAAACTCCCCATCATCCATAGCATTCTAAAAATGTAAAGAGTGCTAAGTTCAGCCAGGCAGTGGTTGTGCATGCTTTTAAATCCCAGCACTTCGGAGGCAGAAGCAGGTGGATTTCTGAGTTTGTGGCCAGCATGGTTACAGAGTAGGTTCCAGGACAGTCTGGGCTACACAGAGAAATCCTGTCTCAAAAAGCAGAAAAAAAAAGTCTGAAATTCAATCTCTCTTTGAAGATTCATCCAATCATGTAATTGTAATCCCGCATGTTTTCAAAAACAAATAGCACATCATATACATTCAAATTCACAGAATACACTTCGCCATATCCAAATGCCATTGTGAGGAAATACTGGGCCAAGAGAAGACCAAAAGCCATCAAAGCAGTCTCCAAACTCTGCATCTCCATGTCTGATGTCAAGCATTCTTCAGATCTCCAACTCCTCTCTGCCCTGATCACTACAGCATAATTCTCTTCACCTGCTTTTTGACCTGAAAGCAGTTTTCCTGAGCAGGTACCCCACAGCTTTGGAATCTCAAAGTATTAGGGTTTCAAAGGTAACGTCAATATTACATATTCTTGTTCCAGTATCTGGGATCCACACAAGACCATCTGCGCTCCTCAAAAGAGATCTGGTCACTTCCCCAGCTCTTCCATCTGTAGCACTCTAGGTTCTGCTTGACTCCACTTTACTGCTGCTGCTGTTCTTTCTGCTCATCCCATGGGACTGACATCTTCAATATACTGGTATATTAGCCCTACTGTAACTAAAATTCACTGCATTCCTCTCATACACGGCCTTCACCATGCCAGGCCTTACCTGCTCTGCATGATAGATTCATTTATGCCTTTGAAACCAATACCATCTGGATGATTCTCACAGATGATCAACTCCAGGTGCACAACAAGGTACAACCTTGGCTATCTCTGGAACACAGCTTCTTTGTCCTGTCAGAAAACACTTACCAGAAGATTTTTGTCTCAGTAGTGCTGGTTTCTTCTTCATCACCAACTACAGCCAACTAGCATCAATTGTGTCAGTCTTCTATTCTTTCCTCTAAAAGCAGAGCCACATGGACAAAGCTGCTGAGTTCCTCTGCTTGCTGGGGCTACAACATGGCCCCTTCCATTACACCATCACCAGCTTTCTAATTTCAACAACTTCACTGCCTAAACTCGGCTATTCTTGAACTTGCTCTGTAGATGAACCTTGAACTCAAAGATTTGCATGTCTCTGTCTCCTGAATGCTGGAATAAAAGGTGTGTAACACGTTGCCTGTACCTAAGCTTTTCTTTACATAAAACACATTCTGTACCAGGATGACTTGAATCCGAGATCTGCTTAATGCTCATCTCCTGGGATTTAACACATGTACCACCGTGCTTGTACTTAAGTATTTTATTTTAGATCTTAAAATGAAAACCAAGAATAGTGATCACAGTCCATCGATGTTTAGTTTCACACATACCTGTGACCCTTGTATCCACATGAAAATGATAACCAGGAGATAATAACGCCCAACACGATACAGTCCTCCTTCCTCCAAGTCTGGGGGCCTGTCCACAGGTCCAACAGCCAAGGTACCTAGAAGCAGCTCTGGTCATGCCCCTGCCTCAGATTCAAAGGAGCTGCCTCCCATTCACAGGCAGCCCAAGGCTTCAGCTTCCAACCGCCCCCAGTCCACCAGCCATGGTACCTCCAATCATTCCATTTCTGATGGCAGCAGATGCACGATGGGCGATCGAATTCCATAGTGGAGTCTGTGACGTCAGAAAGAGCCTGCTGAAGTCACCAGGACTACAGTGCAGCGACTGGGGGCTGACGGTGCAGTCTCCAAACACTGCACATGTGGGCCGGTCCTGATCATGGGAAATGTAGTCTCTGTCTGGACGCCATCTTGAATTTAGTTCTCTGCGCATGTGCAGGTAGTTCTCAGTGCTCCGTCTTAGCCAGAAGCCTCATGGGTAATGTAGTCTCGAGCCGGCCACCAGCTCTGTGTACCACTGGCTGTCCTGAAACTCCCTCTATGGACCAGGCTGAGTTCAAACTCAGAAATCCACCTGCCTCTGCCTCACAAGTGCTGGTATTAAAGGCGTTCGTCACCACTGCCCAGCTATGCCTGCCTTCCTAATGTATACAATAGAAGACAAAAGGGTTTGGACACATGTGCTGCAGAGCCAGAGAAATCACACATGTGTCTACAAGAAAGCAACTGGTCCAAATATTTTGGGCAGATTCAGAATCAGCCATGATAGTGACGTAACTCAGATGTCACCCCCTGATCTAGCACGTGATGAGCATCACCAGGGACTTCATAGGTGGTCACATCTGGCTGATGCTTCCCATCCAGCTACAGAGAAGACCCAGCACCCCAGCTACCACTGCTCAGCCACCTGCGCCTACCCATTTTGGGCAGTGATCCCGTGCTCACCATGACTCGATTTCAGAGCTTCTCTGAGGTCTCCATACAGCACTCACAGCAGAGCTCAGAGCAGGGCACAGATGGTCATTCAAATTTGTACAGCCACTGAGAACTTTCAGAACGGCACCCAGAAGAACCGCCTCCTTGTCTGATTGGCTGGTTTGCCTGGGAGCCTTGATTGGCCAGTAAGTCTTACCAGTCTTCAAGGTTATAGTGTGCTTTTGGACTAGGGTCAGACCTTTTCCAGATCTCAAGAGTGGTTTGCACCTAATTAGCATTTGGGTCTGTCTAGAAAGAGGAATCTCACCCCACCAATCTCTGAGAAAGAACCCAGGATTCCAGCTCTGGCTGTTCAGTTGCCTGCGCCTCCTCTCTGAGAGAAATGATCCTACACTTGCCAGGATCTGACTGCAGACCTTACCTGAGCTTTCCTCACAGCACTTGCCTTCTTTCTGCAATGAAGGTAAACAGCTCCCATAGCCAATTACTCAATGTGCAGTGGAGTTATCAATCTGACCCACGAGTGGAAGGATGCCTCAGCTAGTTCTTACCATTCTGTCTAACCTCCACCCCACCTACCTGGCAACAGCTAGGTATGCCTCGCCCTATAGTTACCTGGCAACTACTGTGTAGGCCTGACCCACTATAAAAGTGGCTGCTTGGTCCTTCCTATTTTTGGGTCTCTTGCTCACTTGCTGTCTCTTTCTCTTGTCCTTTTAGGGTCTTCCCTTCACCCCTTTCTCTCCACATGCTCATGGCTGGCCTCTATTTCTCTATTCTCTGCCTCTTTCTGCCTCTCTCTGTCCCTCTCTCTGCCTTTCCTTGCCTCTACTACCCTTTTAACTCCTCTCCCCATGTCCTAAATAAACTATATTCTATACTATACTGTCTTGTGGTGGGTTTTTCCTGGGGAAGAGCTGTCTCAGCATGAGGCATGAGCCTGCCGAGACATCTCCTTCTTCCACACCTTCCTACACACCCAGAGAACATATTCTATATGTCTTTAAAGAGGGGTAACTATGGGGAAGAGCATACCTGGCTGTCACCAGGTAACTGTGAGTTTTAGACAGAATACTAACACCATTAACATTGAAGAGGAATTTTAGGAAACAAGAGTCTTGTTTTGTGGTTTCATGCTGGGCTCAGGGAAACTGTAGATCCCTTTCACCAGATGATAGGTATCAACCAACCCTAAAGAAAAGCCAGAATCATAAGGGAAACACAGTTGAGCACTATTGTTGCCAGCACATATTCATTATTGGAAAAATGAAAAAGAACAACAGTTGTATTAGAGCAGGTTGTCTAGACGAACATATCTCAAATCATAGAAAGAATAAATCTCTCTATAGATGTAGAAAGGGGATTTAATAGAATGCCAAAAAAAAAAAAAAAAGGCTGTTGGGCAAGCGAATTTAGAAAAATCAAGGTCTGGTAGGTTTCATATTGCAGGATATTGCAGCTGATCTTCAGTGTTTACCATAATTCTGGAGAATTAAGTACTTACTAATACCAGATTTAAAACACAGATAAACAAATCACCTTTGTTTTGAAAAAAACAAAAAAAGTAGAACTAGTACAAAAACCAAAAACACCACCCTGTTCAATGCCCTTTTTTTAATGTAGGTTGTCAAAAGAATCTATAGCCCAGATTAAAGGTGGATCTGAACATCTCAAAAAATCGAGATTAATAAAGGGTTTCTGACTTCAAACTTTGTAATTTAGAAATATACCCCAGAGCAAGCAGAATTTGAGATAGGATTAAAGGACTAGACAATTATGGTTAGGATTAGAGTAAGGGTTTTTGGAATTATTTTTTGGAGATTAGAAAAATAAGAGGTGAGAGTTAGAATAGGTTTAAGATGAAGGTTACTACCATTATTCTTGAAGGTCCCACTGAATCAATATTATCCCTATTGCACAAAGGAGAAATACCAGGCCTAAAAGGTATTTATTCATTTTACATCTTAATGGTTTGTTTCATCCTCATTCTGATAGCTTCTCTCTTACTTATAGAAAGACTTCTCAAAAAACCCTAAATGTTTTTCAGCCATTTGCCTCCAAAACTAGCATACTAGCAAAGGAAGCAAAGACTTTGATATTCACAGACCTCTACAGACAATCAAAGGATAAGTTGCCAAGAGCCAGACAGACTGCTGCCAGCAAAGAATATGTATGCTACCCTATGTTGGGTCTCACCATCAGCTATTTCTGCAATTAATTTTCCTCTGGGATAAAATGTCCTCATTACTCTTCTGCACTAGATATTTCTGGTTTATTTTCTGCCCAACCTAAAAATATGCTTACTAAAGATTTCTATGTGAAGTTTTCACTTGACAATGAAAATTCTGAAACTGAAATTCTAGACAAGCAATAAACACAAATTCATGGCTTATTAAAAATTAACTTTGTATTAATTACATGTAGAATATACACATGAGACATAGTTTGTAGTTCATATCATGTACTTAATAGCAAATGAATTACAAGTAAATTAAACGTGTTAACTTGACCCTAATTCATTTTGTTCCTAATGAAAATGTACTTAAAAATTGATATGAAAGGACAAAAATATATTTAATCAATATGTCCACACAGGTAAAATAAATATAAAATGATAATATAGCTCTGAATCTTTCCTTAGAATAGGTAACATGAGGGTGTATAATTAAATTTAAATGTCTACTTTTAATAATATGATACATGTAAACATATATTTCTGTGTACAGTGGTATGTTTTTGAACCTTATCCTAGTTCAAATACACAACGTAGTCTCTATCTCTTAACATTCGAATTTACATTTAAAGAGTTTAATACTCCTAGACTAAAAGATGTAATTAACATTGGACATTGTCCTCACCCATGTAAGAATAACATACCTATGCTTTAAATTATAATATATACATTTTTAAATTTTTTGTTTTTTGTTTGTTTGTTTATTTTTTTATTTGTTTGTTTTGTTTTTCGAGACAGAGTTTCTCTGTGTAGCCCTGGCTGTTCTTGGCTTACTCTGTAGACCAGGCTGGCCTCAAACTCAGAATTATGCCTGCCTCTTCCTTGAAAGTGCTGGGATTAAAGGCGTGTGTCATTACTGCCTGGCCAAATTTAAAATTTTATGCAGGCACAAACATGTTAATAATTTTAAAGATATATATATCCAGTAAAACTTCTTTAAAAACAAATAAATATACAAAGACAGGAAGATTCAGCACAGGGCTTATTTTACTGTCTAAATTAAACCACAGCCATTTCCATACCTTCAGCTTTGTTGAATTAAAATAATCACAGCAGGGCTTCTTAAATGTTACTTAACTTCCATCAAAAACAAAACAACAACAACAATAACAACAACAACAAAACATGACATGGCTGGCCAGTATTTGTACAACTTGGTAGGAGAATAACTATTTAGGTAATGTAAATTTGTGTCCAGATATGCTGAGTAAAGAATTTTTTTTTGGGGGGGGGGGAGGGTTTCGAGACAGGGTTTCTCTGAGTAAGCCTGGCTGTCCTGGAACTCACTCTGTATACCAGGCTAGCCTCGAACTCAGAAATCTGCCTGCCTCTGCCTCCCAATTGCTGGGATTAAAGGCATGCACCACCACTGCCTGGCGAGTAAAGTATTTTTAATGTGACTGACTTCAGAATGTCTAAAATCTCACAAGAAACACTTTGTCAATTTTCTGTATATAAATCCAATTATTTCACTGTTATTCTATGGTTAACTATAATAATTTTGAAGTTTAATGTCACTGAGAACTTAGAAAAGGGGGATATAAATTGCCTATTTCCCACCCCTGAATAAATATTCTCACAGTAGATTTTAATTTTTTTTGTTTATAAAATGTTAGAATGATCTAAAGATGTAAATGGTTTCAATAAAAAAGGAGTTATATACAGGTTAAGATGGAAAATTTCCAAATGAGAAGAAAAGAAAACATACAAAGCCGTTGGAAGTTCTGATGGAATAAATGAGGTATTTATGGCACTTAGATCATAAAAGTTTTGCAAAATACCTATGGGATTAAAGTATCTGTCTTCAGATCAACATTTATAACAAACTGGCTGTAATCTAAGTTTTATCCTATCCTGTGTCCAGTGTACATTGAGGAGAGTCAAAATACAGGGATGATTTCCTCAGAGCTTCCCAGGGAAGTCACACTCAGTTCAAGTAAGGATATAGAGTAACGTTAACTCAGAGGGAAAATAGTAAGAAGAAAAGATTGAAGATACAGAGATTCTTCAGGAGACCAAGTGATAATCTAGACAAGAAATTTCGATAGACCTTAATATAAGGTAAATAGAAGTTGAATTTGCTAAACATGTAATCTTAACCAGGCATATTAAAG